>JAPYXV010003266.1:0-12416 GCA_028533065.1 Trachops cirrhosus
GGTCCAAAAAAAAAAAAAAAAAAAGGAAGGAACCAAGACGACGATGGAAGGAAGAAGCGATAAATTTGGAAAGCAAGGGAGCAGGGTCAAGACCAGGGTGACAGAAAGAGAAGCATAAAGAATTGATGGATAAAAAAATAATAGGAATTAAAAGATGAAAGGTTACTTTAAAATAATTAAAAGAAAACAAAGACAAACAAACAAACACACAAAAAACAAACAAAACAAAACAAGAAACACCTATTGTTGGTTTCAGACTGGCCAAACTGGTTTTTCTAGCTGGCTTCAGCACACTGAGGGGCAACTGGAGACAGTTTTTCTCTGTTCCCATTCAGGACTCAGTCAGCCTCTGGCGTACTGTTCATAGTGTAGGCGCGCATGTTCTCTCCCAAGCCCATCTGGTGCTTCCTGGAAGGGACCTGTGTGTGGGGGCTGGGTGCAACTATGTGGGTCCTTGTGAGTTCACTGCTGTGTGTTCCAATGTCCCGCGGAGCGCCCACGCCTTTTCCGGGTTCATGGGTGCACAATCTCTAGATCCGGAGGGGCGCCCACTTCTCCTACCTTCAGGGCCTGGGCCTCACAGGTCCTGCGGAGCACCTGCGCCTTTTCCAGGTTCATGGGTGTGCACTCTCTGGGTCCCGAGGGGCACCCACTTCCCCCAAATTCACAGCCTGGGCCTCATAGGTCCCGGGGAGTGCCTGCACCTTTTCCTTTTTCAACGCTGTGATTTCCAAGACTTTCACCAAACCATGGTCTCTCTGCGTTGGGGGCGCGGGTGTAGAGGTGGGTGCCTTTGGATGCACGGGGTGGGTTGCACACTTTCACCAGGGCTTTGCGTGGGTGCTTACAGACCCTGTGTGGTTGCCTCTTTGTCCTCACTCCTCTCTCACTCCTCTCTCTGTGCCCTCCAGTAAACAGGCCTCCCCCAGTGCTGCTCAGTCCTTGTTTGGCCAGCGAGGGATTGGATGACTCAGCTCTCTCCCAGGAGCCCAGCGGCCAACCCCAGGGCGCCGGCCTGGAGCAGCAACCTCCCTGGTCCCCGCGCTGATCCACGTAGTCTCCTTACCGTAGGGTTTTTCAATGTCCACTACAATTTGCGATCTCCTATTTTCATTTATGTCGTGATAATGTTGACTCTTTGCTCTGTTCCTACCTAGAATGGCTAGGATTTTTTTCCTGGTTGTGGGAGAGTAGAATCTGCTGCGTCCTACCACACCGCCATCTTGGAATCCCAGATTTTTCTTTATTTCAGTTAATGTAGCCTTCATTTCTGTCTGGGTCTTTTTTATGCTGTCGAAGTACCCAGTAAGTTCCTAGAGCATCCTGATAACCAGTTTTTTGAACTCTGAATCTGATCGGTTGCTTATTTCCATTTTGTTTAGTTCTTTTTCAGGAGTTTTGTTCTGTTCTTTCATTTGGGTCATATTTTTTTGTCTTCTCATTTTGGCAGCCTCCCTGTGTTTGTTTCTGTGTATTAGGTAGATCTGTTTTGACTCCCTGTCTTAGTGGTGTGACCTATTATAGAAAAGTGCATCTGTAAGTTCTATGGGATGGAGCCTTAGGTAATCACCAGGGCAGGGCAACCCATGTCACTACTGTGTGGCTCTGTATGTGGGGAGGGCTCACAGAGGGAACAATGCTGCTACCTGGCCTCTGGAGTTTTGCCTGGGAGGAAGCTGTCTTCTGGCACTCACCCTGTTGCCAGTCACTTCACTTTCTCCCCATATGCCCCTGGTGCCCTTCCAGCTGTTTCCCTGGTGCTGAATCCCAGAGTGGGTGGGTCTGCATGAGTCCTAAGTCTGCTGTGGGCCCTTTAAGAGGAGTCTCTTGAGAATTCCACAGTTTCTTCCGCTGCCCCAAACCCCACTGGTTTTTACAGCCAGAAGTTTTGGTGACTTATCTTCTTGGTGCTGGAACCCTGGGCTAGGTGGTCAGGTCTGGGACTGGGATCCCTTGCTCCCAGGATATCCCTCCTGATTTTTGTCCACCACAGGTAGATGGGGGACCACCTGTCCTACATCTCCATGCCTCTCTGCTTCTCTGTGCCTCTCCACGTATCTCTGTATGTCTACCCCTCCTATCCATCTGGATTAGTGTGTCTTTTTTAAATCCTTGGTCAATGGACTTCCATACAGCTTGATCTTCTGACAATTCTGGGTGATATTTGTTTTGTAGGCTAACTGTAATTTTTACTGTAGTTGTACAAGGAAGCGAGGCATGTTTTACCCACATCACCATCTTGCCTGGAAGTCCCCTACTGACAACTTTAAATAGCAAACACAGAGACTTTGGGCCACTATGTAGACCTGACATGTAAAAGCCTAACTACCACAATCAGAGGTCAGAGGCTCGTTTTACACAGTGGCTGGTGCTCAAGCTTTACTGATATCAGGGGCCCAGAGAGGATCAGTGTATTAGTGAGCATAATGCCAGATGCTGTAACAAATACCCCCTGGATTTCAGTGACTTCATATGATAGTTTATTTCTCATCATGGGTGTCCTGCTTGGTTGGCAGCTATCCTCCATCTGGTTTTGATTTACACACCAGATTGTTAATTTTGTACCTCCATTATTTTCTGGGCCTTGGAATAATCAACTTGGCAAATGTAAGGAGATGGGATGAAGAAGATTCACCAGCTTCTTCAAACACTCATCCCAGAGACCTACAGTTTCCTTCTGCCCATATTTTATTGTAGAGAATGAGTCACATGGTCACCCAGGATGCAAGGTGGGCTGAGAACATATTCCTAGGCTGGGCAACTCCCTCCCAGTCACAATTATTCAAAGAGAGTTTGGATTACAATTGATCCAAAATTAGTCATCACCAGATCCACAACCTTATGAGAGGCAGCAAAAGGCTGCGGAATCTTGTTTCAACCACTACACCAAACGTTGCTCCAGGGAGAAGTTCCCAGCCCCACCCTAACCACCCACACAGTTGATAATATTAAGGAAAAATGATTTCCTTAATATTATCTAATCATCAGCCCATTTCCAAATTCCCTGTCTTCTAAGTGTGTTTTAACTGTTGGCTTGTTCAACTCAGAATCCAAACAGGATATATTCTCTGCCTTTGGGGTGGGTGATCACAAATTTGATCCTTTTTAGGGCAATGTGAATCCGTCTTGATTTGATAAACCCTTAGGTCAGTGTAGAAGGATGATGATGAGTGTCCAGTGATTTTTCTCTAATTATATATTGAGCTCTCACTGTGTTGCAGGTCCAATGCTGAGAGCATGCCTGTAAATCACACACAGTCCAGGCCTTGAAATTGTGTCTCCTCATAAGTCAGAAAGAGAACAGATAATTTCTGAACCTGAGGTTGTTACTGTGACACTCCATTATGAACAAGATGGTAGACAGGAGAGGGGCAAGGAAGTGACCAAGTCTGCCAGCCAGGTGATGGTGGACATGGGGGTTGAGGGAAGGAATGGGGGAAGGGGATATGGCTTTCTAGGCATGAACATAATGGCTGTGTGCAAACCCTGGTACTAATCAGAAACCTAATGATTCCAGCTCATAACACAAACCACTGCTGATTCAAGTGATAATCAGAAATATGGTCCCTATAAACACAAACCTGTGCTGATTCATGTTGGCATACACATAATTACACATTTATGCCATTGTTAACTCTGTCCTGGAGTTGGGCTAATCACAAACGTGGGTAGGAATGTGTGTGATAATCATCGCCAACACAGAGATCCACATGTTAGTTGCCATCTTGAGTTGGTTCATGTGCTAAATACAATTTTGGGATAAATTAATAGAGTGATCAAAGGGTATTTTATTCACAGCAAAAAAGAGCACAGACTGAAGCCTGACAGCCTGGGCCCAAATCCAGTTCTGCCACTGGGCAGTTGAGTGACTTTGGGCAAATTAGCCTTTCTCTGACCTCAGCTTCCTTCCTCTAAAAGGATGTGGAAGGATGATAGTACTTCAAATGGCTGTTGGGAGGATTAAATGGGACAATACATCTAAATCGCTGGAAACAGCACCTAGCACACAAGTACTTACTCTATTAGATACTAGTTGTAATAATAATAATGATAATATGCAGCCAACAGTTAATGTCTTGATTTCGTTTAACCCTCATAGCAGTCTCTGTTTCCAATTTCTTTACAACTACCTTTTCTTGGCGCAGGAGTGAGCCTCACCCCTGGAAAGACTTCCCAGAGATCCCCAGGGCAGCCCTGAGCGGCTCCAGTCACACACTCGCCCCAGCCCTTAGCACCACTCAGAGGCTGGAGCGTAACTGCTCAGCAACCACGTGGGGGCAGCATCACACCACTCAGCCCCTGCACACGGGTGGATAAGGAGTGACTCCAGCCTGGCAGTGAACTGCATTTCCCAGAAGGCCAGGGGACAGCCTTTGCCTCACCCTGCTCAGGTTCGGGAGGCAGAGGCCCCTATTCTTAGCTGGCCTCCAGGGCGAAGTGGAGACTTGTGGGGTGGAGGGACTGACCCAGCCTCTGGAGGAGGGCGGTGCTGCGCAGGGAAGTGGTTCTGTGGCGCCAGCTGAACCTTGGAGGGTGGGTAGGGACAGACGTTCTGGTCCAGGAGGTGCAGCAGTGGGAGCTGAAGTTAGGGCAGTGGTGGAGGCTACACTGTCCTTTACTCCAGGAAGAGCGAGATCCCCACCATTCTGTATACCCTGGAGCAAGCTCCTCTGCCACTGTTTCTCTCACATGGGTTTCTCTCACTCCCTTCCTCTCTCTCTAATATATATCATATAAATATATACTTTATATAATAAGTATATATATGGTTATATATACTTATGGTAATGTTAAGTTGTGCACAAAAATAATGTAATGATTCTCCAGGCATCCACCACAGGCAATTATCAACATATGGCCAATTTTATTTTTTTCTGTCCTCCACCCCCCACTGAATTAGCTTAAAGCAAATCCCCATAATTTCGCCCATAAGTGTGTATATATATATCTAAAATACAATATTCTTAAAAAATTAACACCTTTAATCACACCTAAAAATTATTTCCTTAATATTATCTAATCATTAGCCCATTTCCAAATTCCCTGTCTTCTAAGTGTGTTTTAACTGTCGGCTTGTTCAACTCAGAATCCAAACAGGATATATTCATTGCATTTTGTTGGTACCTCTTTAAGTTTTATTCTGTGACAATTCCCATTCCCCTCACAGTCTGATTTGGCTGGTTGCTCTTCTCGGTGTTTTTTTAAAAATATATTGATTATGCTATTACAGTTGTCCCATTTTCCCCCCTTCACTCCCCTCCACCCTGCACACCCCCTCCCACCCACATTCCCCCCCTTTAGTTCATGTCCATGTGTCATACATAAAAGTTCTTTGGCTTCCTCTTTTCCCATACTATTCTCACCCTCCCCTTGTCTATTTTCTACCTGCCATCTATGCTACTTATTCTCTGTACCTTTTCCCCCTCTGTCCCCCTCCTACTCCCCGGTTGCTAACCCTCCATGTGATCTCCATTTCTGTGGTTCTGTTCATGTTCTAGTTGTTTGCTTAGTTTGCTTTCATTTTTGCTTTAGGTGTGGTTGTTAATAACTATGAGTTCGCTGTCATTTTACTGTTCATATTTTTTATCTTCTTTTTCTTAGATAAATCCCTTTAACATTTCATATAATAAGGGCTTGGTGATGATGTACTCCTTTAACTTGACCTTATCTGAGAAGCACTTTATCTGCCCTTCCATTCTAAATGAAAGCTTTGCTGGATAGAGCAATCTGGGATGTAGGTCCTTGCCTTTCATGACTTGGAATACTTCTTTCCAGCCCCTTCTTGCCTGTAAGGTCTCTTTTGAGAAATCAGCTGACAGTCTTATGGGAAATCCTTTGTAGATAACTGCCTCCTTATCTCTTGCTGCTTCTAGGATTCTCTCCTTCATTTTAATCCTGGTTAATGTAATTATTGATGTGCCTTGGGGTATTCCTCCTTGGGTCCAACTTCTTTGGGACACTCTGAGCTTCCTGGATTTCCTGGAAATCTATTTCCTTTGCCAGATTGGGGAAGTTTTCCTTCATTATTTGTTCAAATAAGTTTTCAGTTTCTTGCTGTTGCTCTTCTCCTTCTGGTACCCCTATAATTTGGATATTGGAACATTTCAGGTTGTCTCAGAGAGTCCTCAGCCTCTCTTCATTTTTTTGGATTCTTGTTTCTTCGTTCTGATCCAGCTGGATGTTTATTTCTTCCTTTTGTTCCACATTGTTGCTTTGAATCCTGGTTTCCTTCTTGTAACTGTTAGTTCCCTGAATATTTTGCTTTATTTCAATTTGGGTATCTTTCATTTGTTCTTTCATTTTTCAACCAAGCTCAATCAGTTCTATGAGCATTTTGATTACCAGGGCCTTAAATTCTCCATCAGTTAAGTTGGCAATGTCCTCATCACTTAGTTCTGAGGTTTTGCTGTGTTCTTTCATTTGGGCCATATTTCTTTGTCTTGGTGCACCTGATAAGTTGTAAGGGGCAGAGCCTTAGGTATTCACCCCAGCAGGGCAACCCTCCTTGCTACGCTGCTATGGGGGAGGGGCCAGAGAGGGAGCAATGCAGCTCGCCGGCTTGTCTCTAGAGCACTTTCCAACAGACTCTTGAGTCAGACTGGAAGTATCTCCCACCATGACAACCCCAGCCATAGCCCACAGTCAGCTCTGAGTCTCAGTTTTCCTCTTAATTAAGTCCCTCCCATGCAGCTCTGCAGAGCTCAGCAGTCAGCCACGCCCCTTAGCCACCTCTCAGTGGTTTTTCTGAGTTGCTCGCCCTGCGGGTCTGCCTTACCGGTCTGGTTGTTCTGGTTGATTTTTTTCTTTAATTCCTTGGTTGTAGGAGTTCCATGCAGTTTGACTTCCTGGTGCTTCTGGTGCATTAGATTGGTTGTTATCCTCCTTTTGGTTGTGAGAGGAAGTGAAGGATTTCTACCTAGGCCTCCATCTTGGCCGGAACTCCCCACAGGTGTTTTCAATCAGTGGTTTGAGGCTTTATTTGCCTGCACTGGGACCCTGGGTTGTACAGTCCCTCTTGCTACCCCTTTGTTTCATTCACCTGGTTTATCTGAGCGCGATTGTGGGACCACCCAGTCGGCCAGCCGCTGCCTTGCCGGCCAGCTGCAGCCTTGCGCAACCTGTTCTACAATCCGCCCCCTCACTGGGTCTGCCAGCCACTGCCTTGCCGGGAGTCCTCTCTGCCGGGGCTGCCCTACTCCGCCCCTCCTGTCTGGCTGAATGTGTCTTCTTGAACTCCTCGGTTGTCGGACTTCCATACAGTTCAATTTTCTGTCAGTTTTGGTTGCTTTTGTTTTTAAATTGTTGTTGCCCTTCTTTTGGTTGTGTGAGGAGGCACAGTGTATCTGCCTATGCCTCCATCTTGGCTGGAAGTTCTCAGTGTCTTTTATATGCTCTTCTGTTCCCTGTATGTCTGGCAACCTGGTAGATCTAGATGTTGGGTCAAATGGAGGTACAATTTAGGGTAAGTATACTTTGTGGGTGATGCCAAGTTCTTCTATGAGGAGGCATATAGTAATGCCTGGATGTTTCTCTCTCTCTCTTTTTTTTTTTTGTAATGTTAATATCCAGTGTTGGGAATGAGTGTTGTCAGTTTGATCCATCCATTATAAAATTACAGCCAAACTTAAGGTTAAGTTCCAAACTTAAGGAAGTTCTACATGCTCTCCCCTCCATCTCTCACCTTCTATTCTACAAAAACAACGCTGTGTATTGCTAAAGCCCCTCCATGTTGCTAAACTCAGAGGCAATTCACCATACTCAACTGGGTAGCCCTGCAGTAATAGTCCTGTGCTGTACTGTCCAATATGGTAGCCATTAGCCATACAAGTGGCTATTGAAGGCTTAACTAGTGATAATTGAGATGTGCTCTAAGTACAAAATACACACTAGGATTCCGTAGACTTAGTTAAAAAAAAAAAGAAATGTAAAATACTTGAGAATTTCAAAATATTGATAACATGCTGAAACAACAGTATTTGGGATATATTAATAAAATATATATTAAAAATTTGGGATATATTAATGAATAAAATATAATTAATACCAGACCAAGTAGTTCTGTTGGTTAAAACCTCATCCCAATATGCCAAAATTGTGGGTTCAATCTCTGGTCAGGGCACATACAAGACTCAACCAATGAATGCATAAATAAATGGAACAACAAATTGATGTTTCTTTCTCTCTGTCTCTCAAATCAATAAAAAATTTAAAAATTAAGAAAACATATGAGTAACATATTTTATTAAAAGTGTTTTCACCTATTTTGTTTTACTTTTTAAATGTGCCTACTAGAAAATTTAAAATCACATATGTGGTTCACATTATATTTCTATTAGAAAGTGTTGTTCTAGACCAGTGGTATTCAAAGTGTGATCTGGACCAGCAGCAGCAGCAGCACCAGCAGCACATGACTTGTTAGTGTGACACTTAAAGGAAAAAACTAAAATTTGAGAGTGAGGAGGGCTCACACTCTCACGTCAATGTCCCCAAGCTGGAAGAGACATCTTGCATCTCCAACAGTGAGATGTTTTCTACTTTACTACCCTAGCAGGAGGAAGAAAGATTTTTCTCCTTGCTGGGCAGCAACTCAGCCAATGAAAAGCCACTATCCTTCCAACTCCAAGTTTCCTCCAGTGGACTCACTGTAACACCTCCTCCCAACTCCCAGTTTTCTCTGTGAAAGGACAGTTCCTCTTCTTCATTTTCCAAATTTACCTATGGTTTTGCCAAAGCTCACATGTCCCAAATTGTAATTCTTTGCTGTTCACTAATAAACCCATTTTTGCTAGTAAAGTAATTGTGACTTTTTTTTAAGGTCAACATTAGAAATGCAAATTCTCTGTTGCCCCAGACCTACTGAACCAGAATCTCTGGGAATAGGACCCGGTAATCTGCATTTTAATGAGTCCTCCAGACTGTTCCTGTCTGAAAACTCTCTTCATGATTTCTGTGACACAAGACTCTCCCAAACCCACCCACTTCTCACCCTTTACTGTTAACACCCTGGACTGAGCACCCTTCTGTCCTACCTAGACTATCACAGTTGCTTACAGAATGGTTTCCCTGCCTCTAATCTTGAGCCCTACTTCAGTCCTCACACTACAGCTCAGGTGGGGTGGGGGTTGTCTTTCAAAACCATAAATCAAATCACATTACTTCCCTGCTTAAAACCTTCTAATGACTTCTCATTGTACTTAAAGTAAAATCCAAATGCCTTTGGCACCTGTAGACTCCTCATCCTCACATCATGCCCTGACTCCCCATTTGCTCTTTCTGCCCCAGCCATGGCACCCTTCTCACTGTTGTTCACACACTCACAGTTCTTCCCTGCCTCAGGGTTGTGATGGCCATTCCATCTTCTGGGAACCCAGTTCTCCCAGGCCTTTGTAGGACTGACTGTTTTCCTTCAGGTCTCATCCCAGATGCCCCTATCTCAATACTGACATTGTGCCACCCCACTAAAGCCCAACTCCTCCACATCCACATTCACACAGTATCACCCATCTTTCATTCTTTGCATAGCATGTACCACACACCATTATTCTTCTTCATTTGTTTGTCTGTTTCCTCCACTATGATGTAAGCATATAAGGGCAGGGACTCATCTCTCTTGCTCACCACTTACTCCACAGCTCTTCACACAGTAGGTGCTCAATAAAGGTCTTTTCACTGACCCAGTGAGTGAACTGCTGCAGCTACTCCTCCACAGTCTCTCTTGCTATCTCCACCTACTCTGAAGTCAGAGGACTGTGGCATCCACAATGTTTGAAATATTGAAATATTCTTCATGACAATCCTAATTCCTGGCTTTTGTCATATTGGGAAATCTGACAACGCAGTGCCCACTTTCTTACTTGGGCACAATGGGCTGGAGCTGCTATGCTTGTGAGGTCTGACAAAGATGCATAAACCACTTCCACATTAGAATACACAGGAGTTAACACATGGAAGTGGTTATGCCATAGATGGAGGAGCTGGGGGGCCAAACAGGAGCCAGTGAAGCAAGTGGAAATTAGCAGAGGTGGGAAGCCAGAGCAACCCCAGGCTGGAGGAACAAAACAAGGAGATGGTGTCACCAGACCCCAGAGATAAAGTCACCTATTATAAAGTCACCACTTCTATTGAAGCTGGAATCTCAGTGGGATTGTCTAGCAGGCTGGAGCTGTGGAGGAGGCACAAGACAGGGATAAAGGAGAAAGTTACCCTGGCCTCTTCCTTCTGCTCTCACAGATCCTGCCACTGCTTCCCATTGGAGGAACCCCAGGTGAATCCAAATGAAGGAAGAGATTGGGAACTGTGGCCTGGGATGCAGGCAGAAAGGGGAGAATGTGGAACAGATCTGGGGGCAAATACAGCCCATAGCAGCACAGGATGGCTTCACTGATGCTCCAGGGTTCTCACCTTGCCCTATTGCCCCCACACCAGGCCCCACTCACTGATTTATATTGCATATCTGGCTACTTTAGGATTAGAGTGCAGGCTGAATTTGCAGTCTTGTTATCTATTGCTTAATAGTAGGTTATTCCAAAATTAAACAGCTTAAAGTGACAATTTTCTTTTCCCTCCAACTTTGTGGAGCAGAAATTCAAGAAGGGCTTGGTGGGGCTGTTTTTGCTTGGTATCTGTCATATGACTGAGGTCGGATGTTGACTGGGACTGGCGTCATTTGAACTGTAAACTAGATTTGTGTCCAAGATGGCTCACTCACATGACTGCAGTGTTGACCAGAGCAGCAACACGTGATCCAGTATAGTGATTTCAGGTGACACTGGATTCTCCCAGCACATGTATCCTGAAGATCCAGGCAGAAACTGCAAGGCCTCTTCTGAGTTGGCCTTGAAAGTCACAAAGCATTAATTCTGCTGCTGTCCATCATTTAAAGCAGCCATGAGCCCACCCAGATTCAAAATGAGACAACATAGATTCCACCTGTTGAGGTGAGAAATTGATGGCAACATCCTACAAAGAATGTTCTTTGAGGCACTGACATGAGCTCTTTTCTCTCCTGACTGTAGACATTCTCTTTAAATAAAGCCTAGAGTTGTTCCATCCCAGGGGTGAGGGAGCTGGGATATTTATTGATCAGTTCCTGTCACTTATTGGTAGAAAGGGCTCCTTCCAGGAGCATTAATTCCCTGGCCCTTTCCAGCTTGGGCATAGTGGGTTCCAGTAGTCAGAAAGAGTCCTCAAGAAGACAATCACAGTGCAGGCAGGTATTTGGGAGCTGGGTAGTGTGTTTGGGCATGGTAAATGCTGCTTCTAGGGACTTCCTCACTCCTGCTTCATCTCAGTATTCTCATGGATCTTTTTTTGTTTTATAGAATTCATCCCCCACCCCTGCCGCAGATAAGATTGATTTGGAGATAGACAGGTAATCCATGCTGAGTTAATCTTAGCCCTTTCCTAGCATGATGATGATGATGATGATGATGATGATGATGATAATGATGATGACAATGAATATTATTATTATTTTATTGTGGGACGAGCACAAGTGAGCTACTGATGGCAGAAACTGTGCTTCCATAAGGAACAGAGAGCTGAACAAAGCTGGACCAGAAAAAAGCAGTAGCAAGCTATGGAGAGAGAGTCCTGCAGTCAGCCCAGACCTGTCTGAAGTTCCATCACCTCTTTTCCTCCGATGACCCCAATAATAATGCTATTTGCATTGTCTGTTGCTTTGTAATGGACCACCCCAAAGTGTAATGGCTTAAAACAATGATTTATTATTTCTCATGATTCTGTAAGCTAACTGGGTGGTTCTGCTGCTCCAATGGTATTGCCTGGGGTCACTAAGTGGCTACATTTGGCTGGCGGCTGGCATGGCATAGAATATCCAGGATGACTTCTTTTACCTGCTTGGAGCCTTGGCACTTGATATTGGCTGAAGTGCCTTGGCTGTCCTCCACATGGACCCTCTGTCCACACCATATCTCATTCCCTAGGTCCTCTTTGTGCAACCTCACTCTTCAGGAAGGGAGATGGACTTCCTTACAGAATGGCAGCTCAGTTCCAAGAGAGAAAAAGTGAAAGCTGTAAAGCATCTTTAGGCTTCAGCTCAGAGCTCCCACAGCATCACCCCCACTGCATTCTTAATCAAAGCAAGACACATGGTCAGCTCAGATTCAGAGGACCAAAAATTGACTCTCTACTTCTTTTTCTAAAAACTAATTTTGTTTTTGACTATATTTTATTATTTATGCTATTACAGTTGTCCCAGTTTTTCCCCCTTTGCCTGCCTCTACCAAGTGTCCCCAATCCCACTCCCTCAGGCAGTCCCCATACCGTTGTCCATGTCCATGGGTCATACATATACGTTCTTTGGCTACTCTACTCCCTATACTATACTTTACATTCCCATGACTATTTTGTAGCTACCAATTTGTACTTCTTTTTTTAAAATTTTTTTTATTTTA
>JAPYXV010003267.1:0-12416 GCA_028533065.1 Trachops cirrhosus
AATAGACAGGGGGATGGCAAGAATAGTATGGGAAATGTAGAAGCTAAAGAACTTATGACACATGGACATGAACTAAAGGGGGGGAATGTGGGTGGGAGAGGCTATGCAGAGTGGAGGGGAATGGAGGAGGGGTAATGAGACAACTGTAATAATATAATCAATAAAATATATTAATTTAAAAAAAAAGAAAATAGGTCAGAGGGGACATTATTCATCCTCCACTGCCTCCCCCATATCCATCCTGTAAACATCTCAAAGGTTATCTCTGTGACACCTCACTCTGATTTTCCCTGGTGAAATGTAGAACTGGGATGAATGAAAATGATGTGGTCTTTGGAAATCCACGTCTTTGACAAATTTCACCCTGCATCTAGTCCACTGCAGATCTCCTTACTGCCATCTGCACTCTGGCTTGTGTGCTCTCTGGCTTTGTCTGCCAAAGCACCCATGGTATTAAGAAAAGTTATTTAAAAAACCAGGTCCTTTATTTTTTATTAAAACTCTTCTAAACTAGTAAAAAGCTCTCCCCTGATAACACCCTATCTCTGTTTCTTTCATCAGCATGAGGGAAGCACAGGTCTGCTTTACTGACGTTCCTGCTACTGGTTCCTGATTTTGGAAAGGACAGCCACTTCGTGACTTGCAGTGTACCTGGGGAAGGAATCGGGATGACCAGAAGCCTTTTTAGGATAAAAATCTCTTGAAGAAAGAGATGCAAACTGGATAAGCACAAAGGAGTGAAGCTAGGATTCTTTTCATAGCAGCAGAGGGTAGTGGTGGTAGAAACATCCGCGTGTGTTCAATACATAGTTGAGGAGATAGAAGGAAGGGCTATGCTTACCCAAAGCCAGACAAACTGAAATACAAGTTATATGTTAACCAAAAGTTTGTATTTTTAATAAAAGGCCCTACTATTACTTCAAATAGAATGCCAGATTTTTAAAAAAGTATTTTGACTAGATGGTTATCTCCATATTAATTCCCAATTCCTATGACTATTAAATCAATATTTACTTAGACTAAGAATTTAGTTTCGCATGGAGAATGATGTGAAAGACTAAGGTGAGAATAAAGAAGACCAAAGATAGATCAAGAATTATAATTTTATAAGCCACACTTGCATGCTTCAAAATGAGATAGATACATTTAAATATCAATAGTTTAGAACTTGAATTTGAGGCTACATTGAGTTGATATGGCCACTTTCATTCAGCAGTTAATGAAAATGATTCAAGAGAGAAAAATACAGTTAAAAACAGTCCCGTGTTTAATGAAGAGCTATATATTACATGAAATCTTCTCAATTAACACTGTTACAAATATGAATTTGGTGGGTCAATGAATTTTCTTTTTTTTTTGAGGATCAAGTGATTTTTTTTGTTCATGTCAGTTTAGTGTATCTACCTAAGGCACTTAGAACAATGCTCAGCACATATTAAGCTTCGTGAAACTGTTACCTATGTTAACGCTGACAGCTGATATACATGGAGCCACTATATTTTTTAAGTCTTGTTGAGTAATCAAGAATTTGTGTAGAACTATCTCTTTATTTGAAAAACATATAAACCAAAATGTTCCACTTTCCAACTTCTTGTACATGTTAAAAATTTTCAGTAAAGGTCTCTTGGATACAAAATACGGTTTAAGTGGCTCAAAATTAATTCTATGATATATTCTTTTGACAGTCTGAAGGTTTTTTATGGCCAAAAATACCACCAAGTTGAAATTTTTTATTTTGCTAACGTACAAATAGAATATAACAGTCCACTTTTTATGGTTTCTAAAAACCTCTGACGGTTTCCGTCAGATGATGCTGTCCTTCGTGGGCCAGTGTCGGATCTGGAAAAGCCCGACTCGCCTTCTTTCTATCCCCTGACTTAATTTGTCTTTTCAGAAGTCTTGTTGGATGTTTTCTTTGTTGGCCTCTCCATGTTGCTGCCTCGTTTGAAAGGCTTCATTTTCTGATTGCACAATAGTCCTTTCAGCCTCCTAATTCCTCCTGACCAGGGATACCCAATTTGACTTCATTTCTCTTAATTTAGATCCAGCTGTGAGTTGCATGTTCTTTCACTGCCAGTTTAAATCTTGAATACATTTCCTTAACTCCTGGAGTTCTTTCTGTGCATGTTCAATCGTATAAACTAGATTTTCATTATACACTTTCCAGGCATTGCATCCATGATGTGACATTAGCTCCAGATTATCAATTCAAACTGCGTGATGCTCTGACGGGGTCCTAGAATTGTTTATACTCCCTTGCCATGTAGTAATACCATTTTTCTGACCTGAAGAAGGGGCTGGAAGTTCACACCCTTTCATACTGAGCAATTCAATTGGTTGTCGGACAGCCAGTCCTTCAAATTCATTTCTCACTGTGTCTGTTTCAAAAGCAGAATAATCCATTGTAGTCAGGTGGCTCAGGTAGTTCTTAGCAGGTCAGTATGTGCGGGTTTCCACCTCTACCGGCACTCCAGCCACTTCCTGCACACCAGGCGCTTCATAGCCTCGGTGAAAATATGGCAGTGTATCTACCACAACCTCTTCAGCCACCAACCCCGTGCCTGCAACGCTTAAGTTCACCTGTTTTCCAAGTCTCTCAATGAATTTTCTTAATTCATTTTATATGGAGGCCCAGTGCTGGGTCCTAAAGTTACCGTAGTTACTGAGAGGTAGTCTCTGGATTAAGCAGCCTGTAGTCTAGTGACTTCATGATCAGCACCAAAAATGGTACAGGAAAACCCATCAGTGCCTAATGCTCTTTGATTGGTCCTGGCCTCCCACTTAATTAGTTGTCAATTCATACTGCTTTCATCCATTCATCCCTTCACTCACTCACTCACTCAATATTTTTCTGATCACTACTATATGTTAGATACTATACTGTTTCAGATGTCTTTGTGGAGCTCACTGTCTTTTTTTTAAATATAAGACCCCAAACCACAAAACTCCTGGAATAAAACACTGACAATAAAATCTTGGACATTTCTCAGACAAGTATCTTTTTCTGATATATCTCCTCAGGCAAGGCAAACAAAAGAAAAAATAAACAAATGGAACTATATCAAACTAAAAGGTTTTTGCATGGCAAAGGAACTTATCAAAAAACGAAAGGACAACCTATTGAATGGGAGAAGATATTCACCAATGACACATCTGATAAGGGGTTAATATAAAAAATTTATAAAGCACTCATACTACTCAACACACACATACACACAAACCAAATAATCCAATTAAAAATGGGCAGAGAAATAGACACTTCTCCAAAGAGACCATAAAGATAGCTATTAGACATATGACAAGATGCTTAATGTTACCCATTGCCAGAGAAATGCAAGTTAAAACTTCAATGAGCTATCACTTCACACCTGTTTGAATGGCTGCCATCAATAAATCAATGAACAACAAGTGCTGCTCAGAATGTGGAGAGAGGAGAACCCTAATGCATTTTGGTGGGAATACAGATTGGTGCAGCCACTATACAAAACAGTATGGAGCTACCTCAAAAAATTAAAAATGGAACTGCCTCGTGACCCAGTGATCCCACTTCTAGGTATTTATCTGAAAAAAACCAAAATGCTAATTCAAAAGCATCTATGCACCCCTATGTTCATTGCAGCAATACTTACAGTAGCCAAGATATGAAAAACAATCCCAAGTGCACATTAACAGATGAGTGGATAAAAAACTGGTGGTATATATACATAATGGAATATTACTCAGCCATAAAAAAGAGTGAAATCTTATCATTTGTGACAGCATGAATGGACCTAGAGGTTATTATGCTAAGTGAAATAAGGCAGTTAGAGAAAGACAATACCATATGATTTCACTTATATGTGGAATCTAAGAACAAAAGAAATGAACAAAATTAAAACACACTCATGGACACAGAAAGAGACTGATGGTTGTCAGGGAAGGGGATATAGGGAATACAGTCAAAAATATTGTAATAACTATATAGGGTGCCAGATGGGCACAGGAAATATTGAGGGGGACACTTATAAAGTATTTGATTGTCTAAGCACTATGCTGTACATCTGAGTAATACAAAAATAATATTGAATATTAACTGTAATTAAAAAATAAAAAAATAAACAAACCAACCCTGATATTTAGAAATAAATTAGTATCATTGAGATCCCAGATTCATTAAAATTGAATTATGACAAGATGGAATTTCAAAACAGTCTACATAGAGAAATTAAATTATGGCAGAATAGTTTTACTGACAGTGTTATCACCACTGTTACATGAAGACAGAAGATGATTTGAAGACAGGACATCTATATCATGTTTAAATATTTAGTTGCCAGGTGTTGTCCTTCATACTGTATGTAGTATCCATGTATCAACATTCATGGGTTTTCAAGTTTCCTACTGGTCATTCTAATAATCTTTCAAGATAAAGTTTTTAACCTTATGAATAGATGTCCACCACCCCAAGCTCACGGCCAGGTCACTCGATCATTCCTTGGGATTCTCAGCTGCACTTCATTATATATCATCACCTTGTAGTCTGCTCTGGGCACCCCATCTCACACTTCATCACTTCCTGCATTCTTTGTGAGCGCGCCACTCTGCTACAGAATTTGTCTCCATTATCCCCTATTCATTATTTCCAGACCAAATGTAAACTAATCACACTTTATTGGTATCTAGGTTAGTTGTTTTTAATGTATCAAAATAGGAACTATTTAGTTACACACTATCAAAAAGAAATAATTTTCTATGATAAAACATGGTCCAGAAGGTATTGTCTGTTATGCAGTTCCTGGCCTTTATTCCTCTCTATATTGATTCTATAAACCTGAACAGGCAATTTATTACTAGGTGGCTTTGTTACATTCACTGAAAGAAATAAAAATACTCGCTGACTGCCCCATTGAGGTGTCAGCGTTATGAGGTGGTCATGTTGCTTTTGGTGATGTTAACCTGTACGGGTTACTCCTTTCACTACATTTTGGAGCAGTGAGTGTCATTTTTCTGGGTTGCCTTTTTTCACCTTAAACAGCTAAATAATTTCTTTCATTCTGACTGACCAATTCAGACGGAAGGTAAACTAATGTGGATCACCTGAAAGTTTCCATACAAAATCAAAAGTACTGTTGTTATGTTTTACTACTGGTTTAAGTAGATTTTTCTGAGTAAATTATTCCTTCAAGTATTCTAATGCAAAGTTGCCAACAATACATTTTATTATATAATGGAATTGATCACAGCAAATGTAATATTTTTATTCATAGTGATTATGCTTTATCCATTCAGATTCTTATGTATTCTATGTGTAATTTCCCACTCTTTGCTAATATAAGGATCTCAAATTACCTAAATAGATTTTCCATCACTTGGTATCTTAGTCTGCTTATGCTGTTGTAACAAAGTTCCACCCTCATGACCTCAGCATCTCCCAAAGCCCCCACCTCTTATACCATCACTTCTGAAGGTTAAGATTTCAACATATAAATTTGGGGGAGGAGCACAAACATTCAGGCCATAGCACCATGTCCATTAGAATCAAAGCTTGTACATTTAGAAGTCCACCATCTCCACACGGTTACTGTAACCTTTTTTGCTTGCCTTTGGGTTTCACTGCGGTTTGGTAGAGCCTAGAGGAGGCTCTACCAAAGAGAAATTGCCCAGCAATTTCAAGATATAATGTGAAAGGATCATGATTTCTGATGATCTCGTTTTAACAATTCTAGAAGTTGTATTCATAGCTATATGGTATGTCTCATTGATGTGACTAGCTCACTATGCAATGAGTCTGAATATTGAATTTATACTGTTAAACAGGAAAAACATTCCTCTGTTAGGCATTTCAATTATTATTTTAAAAATATTTGTTATTTAGAATAATATTTCAGCTTACAAAATTAAATAGCTGCAAATTTAGGGTTACTAACCTTTACAAAGTCCTCCTTGAGTACCTCATTATTGCTTAGGTACTAAATTGCAATATTAATCACATATGTTACAGCTAAGCAGGCAGGTGTGTGTGGTCAATTTTTAATTTTGTTTTTATTTTACTCTTTAATCCGTGGAATTTAAGACTTTGTTTATTCAGAGAAGGAATAGAAAAACCTGCCTTTGCAGTACTCCATAAAAATTTACAGAGACAATGCTTTTTTCTTTAGTCAAAACAATGCATTTCATTTACTTTAATGACTGCTCGAAGCTGTAACTGGTTTGCACTTTGAAACACTTTAGTGCTTGTTGGTGGTTTTGAAGTTAAGGTGGTGCACAAGTCAAAATAGAAATGGACTGATTAAGTCTTGATTTTGGGAACTGGCCTTTTCAATTTAATTTCAGGAATCCAAGAAAACAAATGTTATAGTTTTCAGGGCAAGAGGCTATGATGTTATATCATCAAGGATGTACAGAAACATTCCTAGATTTTTCTGACATTACTCAGAATTAGTGCTGTGTGAATTTTTCAAATTGAGACAGGCATTGCGGTGTTATTTATAAGTAAGTGATGAGGGAGCATGCTAGAAGACTTTTCTGTAATCTGTGACTGCATGCAGACAGAAAGCTCACTTTATGATTGGATTCAGATGGAAAAGGTGAGATGATTTGAATGATGAATTTTAGAAGGCCCAGAGTCAGTCTACAAAAGCCCTCTGTCTTCCAGGAAGGGACCAAAATATCATCTATACTTATTATTTGATCAGGAAACATTTGAGTCCCTTCATTGTGTTAGGCATGGGTGATGGACATATAAAGATAAATAAGACACTATCTCCCCTCATGGATGGGGCTACATGAAAATAATGAAAGTCATAGTAATATAAATAATGACAGTTACCATTTTTTTGAACACCTAAAGCATGCCCGCTACTGAAATGCAGTTTTCCCTAACAAAATGACTCTGCAAAGTATTATTTGCTCTGGTTTTCAACAAAGAAATAGCCTCGAGGCAGTTAATTAGCTTGTCTGAGTCATGAGAGAGTGCACCGAGAATTTAGATTTGAACCTTATTCTGACCCCAAGGTCACCATTTTGAAAAAGCATGGGTCAAATCATACTCGTAGAGAATTTAAAAATTCCAAGTAGTTGAGATTTTATTATGATGGCTATTGGAAGCTACTGATTTTAAATAGCATATGGCATGTCAGGATTTGGGTTTTGGAGAGAAACTTCTGACAATAGTATGGAGAATGGTGTGGAAAGGGGATGAGACTGGAGGCAATAAACATTGCAAAAGTTAAGGTAGGAGGCAATGAAGTCCTGACTTGAGACACAGCAGTGGGAATGGAAAGGACGTGAATGAATGTAAGATACACTCAAGAAGAAGTAGGTGCGAGGATTAGTCAAGGACAACATCCAAAGTTCTTACTTGAGAAGCCAATTAGAAGATAGTTGTCCTTCCCTTAAGGACACTATGTGAATAGGAAATACAGAAAAAGAAGGAGATAAGATTAGTTTAAAAATTGTATTAAAAATTGTACAAGCTCATTATAAAAATAGGAACAGTACAAGAAGGCAAAAAATAAATATTAGATGTTACCCCAGATCTTAGAACTTAGAAATATTTATTACTAACTTTTGGTACACTTCATTCTGAACATATTTCTATAGGAAAATACATAAAGAGAAAGATAGATAAATTGCAGGATTTAATCTACTTTAGATGAATGATTCTTTACTATAAAAGATGTTAGTCCCTAAAAGTTTCCAATAAAGTTAAGACATATTATATGTCAATAGTGTTTCTCGTTTTGTAACAACACATTAAATCTCTAAACAGCATCCTATGGGTTCAAGCTGGGTTTTAACATGTTGAATTTGAAGCGTTTATGGGCCATCCATATGGGATTGTCCTTTAGTGAGCTATGTATGTAGTCTTACATCCATAGTGAGATCAGGGCTAGACATGTTGATTCAGGAGATGTTACTATGGTAACACTAGATTAGTATGTAGGATGCATGAGACCTGAGGATGGATGGAGCTTTTGAGGGTACTCATATATTTGAAAAGTGGGGGAAATAGGAGACAACTCTCCAAAAGTATTTATTTAAGGAGGAAAAAAACAAAGAAATATGCTGTTATAAAAGAGAAGAGAGAAAAGAGTTGGAAAATGTTGTCCGTGGTATCAAATATCATAGAACGATCAAATTAAGATAGGGTGGGAAATTATTCATTGGCTATAGCAATTTGGGAACAGCATCAACAGGAATTTGGTTTCATCAAGAACAGTTTTTGTAGAGTGGTGGAGAAAGAAACTGGATAACACTGAGCAAAGAAGTGGGAAGCAAACACCATTCTTAAGAAACTCAGTGGTCAAGGTCAGGGAAAGCTAGAGAGACTGGGCAACAGACACACAGAAAACCGGTTTAGAGGAGGCTTGTTTTTCACATGAGAGGGGCTTGATGATATTATATAAAGTGGGTGAAATCCAAAACAGAGGAAGAGGCTCAAGTAAAGGGGGAAGCAGAGCTGACTGGGGGAGCAGGGACCTGAGTAGGTCAAAGATGTGGGTGGCATAACTAGCTTTGGGAAGGAGACAGAACATATTCTCAGTGAAAGAGTGAGTGTAGGTATGTAGATACACTTACATAGTAAAATAGGGCTTCAAGAAAAGTTCTTCCTGGAGGTGAATAAAGGGGAGAAAAAAATGGGACAACTGTAACAGCATAATTAATAAAATATATTTTAAAATTAAAAAGAATAAAATAAAAAAGAAAAGGTCTGAATGATTTGTGTTTTCTATGTTAAGAAGAGGATACAATGGTCTGCTGCACATAAGAGAGATGGGGTTTGAAAAGGGAGTTGGAGAAAAAGTAAATGTCGTTAGTCAGTAGTAAAGTTATTTGTAGCAATGAGAAAAGGTATAGACTAGAGGTATGTAAAGGAATGTTAATTGGCTCCAAATACCTGATCAGAGTTGAAAACCATATTTATTCCTGGTGCCAGATTTCATGGCTGTGTGATTTTCTTCATGGAACTCACAGCTGTAGAAGTGGATTAGATCAATGGCTAGATTGAACCAAGGCTTTTCAATCCTTTTGCATTGGAAGAAAGATTGACAAGGCCAAGGCAAATAGATGTTAACAGAGAGTATTTGAAGGGATAGATCATGAGACTTAGTCTAGATAAGAGAGAAAGGGAAGAAGGAAAGCAGGCTCTCTGAGGTTGACTATATATATATATATATCAACAAAAGAAAGAGAGCAGGGAATCTGTAAAGAGAAAAAGTTGTGATTGGGATCTGATGTTTTTGATTTAAGAGATGGAATATTTTCTGTTGAAATGAGACACTTAAAACAGGCAAAATCAATTTGTATATTTTTTCATGAGGGGAACAGTAACAGGGAATTCCTCTTCTGTGGACTGGAGAATGCAAACTCACCTACCATAGTACACACACCAGAACTACAGGTCTGTGTAGTGAAGACAGCGCCTTTCTCCCAAGCTATCAACTCTACAGAGAAGAGTCCTTCCAGGGTTAGAGAGACTTTGTTCCCCAAGAGCTGATGGAGGTGGTATGAAGGTCCATCATCCCAAATCTACTGCAGCTAATCTTAAACTTGTTTTCTATTTTCAAACCAAAGTGATTATGTGAAATGGTTGTTTCAGCATCTTGTCTTTTATTATCATGCTGTGATATAGCTTAGTACATTGTATGGTAAGTACTGTAATCTCTGTCCCATTAGGCTGTAATTTCATCTTTGGCATGAACTGCATCTTATTTTAATTTTGGTACCCAAGTGCTAAGCAGTGTCAACAATGTTTATTTCATCATGGAATAAATAATTCTCAGAGAGAATCAGAAAGACTTCATGAACTCAGTATGCTTTGAACAACTGACTGTCCTTTTTTATCACTGTTTTCCACATTTGACACACTCCCAAATGACAAACATGGCACATGGTGGGTGCATAAAAATATTTGTCATCAATTGATTGTAAGATGGCATCCTTCCCAAGGATGTAAGATGGGCATTCCCAATATTCCACATATTGGGCTTTGTTGTTATTTGTGTAAACGTACATTTGTAGAACTATATTTACACAGATTTGTTTACTTTTATTAGTTCTGACAAAAATTTTTTTCTTGAAAATATACCTTTGAAATACTGCTTATGCACCTTGTTGAAGGTACTTTTCACACAATTCTGTGGATGGTGGAATGATTTTAATAGTAGTGGATTATCTCTGTATATTGTGTGAATACTATTAGAGACCTAGCATGCTGTCAGACAAGTAGATGTGTACTAAGAACTCTTCTGAAAATGTTGTACCCATTGCTTTCCAGCCCAAGTCTACCTAACAAAAGTGGAAGGTTGAGCCCTTAGCTTATTTTTATCCTTTGTTTTCTTGAATGGTTCTCTATCAGACAAAAATCACTGAATCACTCAGTGATTCACTTAGGCAGCTCTACTGAGGTTTGGGTAAATCAACAAGTCTGGGGAATCATTTGTCTGACATAGGGTGGAAAAAATGTTGCCACTTAAAAAAGGTGAAAAAGCTATTTTAATTACAGGAACATTTGTGTACTGGAAACTTGAATGACTAGTCTCTTTCAGGCGCACAGCAAATGTCAGAACTTTTTGGAATGACAGGCTGGAACCTGTGCCATAGTCCTCAAGACTCTGCTCCATTCTCATTTTTAAGGAGTACTAATCTCATCTTTGAACAAAGGACCATCCCTTCCCTCCCTCCTTCTCTTCCTCCTTCCCTCCCTCTTTCTCTTCCTTTCTTCTTTCCTTCCTTCCTTTTAGTTTCAGTTGTACATTTTAATTCAACATTTGTATACACTACAAAGTGATCACCCCCAAAGGTGTATTTACTATTTATCACCATACAACTGACTGTCTTTACTCCTTTATTTTAATGCTTAGTGAGAGCTCATTATCTATCATCTGTCTATCTATCCATCATCTATCATCTATCTGTCATCATCTATCATCCACAGAAGTTTAGGGTATCTGCTCCCTAGATGATCCTTATAAATAGTCACAATATTCCACTTAATACATAAAAGGACCATGAGGATGTAAACATCAATTAAATTGTGAACCAAAGTGAAAGTATTTCTATATTATATGGCCATCACAATAGCTACATTCTAATGACATCAGCTTAAATGTTTATTTTGTCTACAGATTTAAAAATGTTAGTAAGGGAAGAGGCTCAGGGTTAGTGATGAGACAATGCCTTGTGTAATACACCAAGACAAATTGTTTCTTTGAAATGTGGGTCAAAACATCATTGTTGTTTTTTTTGAAAATTTCATCAAATGCAGTTTAGATCACTTTAAACTTGTAGTAGTACAGAGAAGGAATAGTCTCTAGGAAAAGAATATAAACCTAGAGCACTTAATCAGTTATTTTCACCATTGATTCAAGAATCAATATTTACATGGTGGGATATATCCTTATAAAATGTCACAAAGTAAAACATGTAAATTTAAATGCCCTCAATTTCTGAAGCAACCAAATGCTTCCTTTTTCAAAGTTAAAGGCTTTCCAAGAAAGATTAAAATAAGTATGCAGTCCCAACCAGATGTTACTGTAATCTTTCTGAAATACTAGTTAGTAACTTTTTTTTTCATTCCTGATTGCTTGTCTTCTTGACAAGACTTTTCCAAATCCTTCTTGGAGCAAAAATAGGGAAAGGGGAGGGGCACAAAACCTGTTATTTCCTACTATTCATTTAGACAATTTGCTTTCCCTTTTTCAGGTTTGATTCATACACATTTTCCTAATGTGTCAGAAAAGTTGGATTCACCTCATTGCTCTGGTTTTACCTCTGAGTGAATTATTTCTGAATCAGTTTTCCCCATGTCTAATCCTGGATTTTTTTTTAATTAATTTTTTTATTTTAGATTATTCAGTACAGTTTCCATCCTTTATTCCCATTCCAGCCCACCCACCCATCCCTCCCATTTCCAACCCCCCTAGTTTTGTCCATGTGTCCTCTATATTTGTTCCCGTAAACCCCTCCCTTCTCCCCTGAAATTCCCTCCCCTCTCCCCTCTGGGCCCTGACAACCTGTCCTCTATTTCAGTGTCTTTTGTTATATTTTACTTGTTTCTTTGTTTTGTTGTTTAGGTTCCTCTTAACAACGAGATCATATGGTATTTGTCTTTCAATGCCTGGCTTATTTCGCTTAGCATAATGCTTTCCAGCTCCATCCATGCTGTTGCAAAGGGTGTGAGCTCCTTCTTTCTTTCAGCTGCGTAGAATTCCATTATGTAAATGTACCATAGTTTTTTCATCCATTCATTTACTGATGGGCACCTAGGTTGCTTCCAGCACTTGGCTATTGTAAATTGTGCTGCTATGAACATTGGGGTGCAAAGGTTCTTTTGGATTGGTGTTTCAGGGTTCTTAGGATATAATCCTAGCAGTGGAATTCCTGGGTCAAAGGGCAGGTCCGTTTCTAGTTTTCTGAGGAAGTTGCATACTGTT
>JAPYXV010003268.1:0-12416 GCA_028533065.1 Trachops cirrhosus
CCTCCATTTCAGTGTCCTTTGTTATAATTTACTTGTTTCTTTGTTTTGTTGTTTAGGTTCCTGTTAAAGGTGAGATCATATGGTATTTGTCTTTCATTGCCTGGCTTATTTTGCTTAGCATAATGCTTTCTAGCTCCATCCATGCTGTTGTGTTGTGTCTAGTTCACTTTTCAACAGACTCTCGTGTGAGAGCAGAAGTATCTCCCACCACGGCAACCCCAGCCTTAGCCCACAGTCAGCTCTGAGTCTCAGTTTTCCCCTTAAGTCAGTCCCTCTGCTGAGCTCAGGAGTCAGCCCCACTCCTGAGCCCCCTTGCCGGGGGTTTTTCTGAGTCGGCCTGTGTGGTCCATCTTACCAGTCTGGTTGTTCTGGTTGATTTTTTATTTACCTCCTTGGTTGTCGGAGTTCCATGCAGTTTGATTTTCTGGTGCTTTTGGTTGTTTATTGATTTTAGATTGGTTGTCATCCTCCTTTTGGTTGTGGGAGGAAGCGAAGGGTTTCTACCTACACCTGCATCTTGGCTGGAACTGAACATAGTCTTCATTTTAATCTTGTTTTGCTTTACTTGACTCCAATTTTGTTGATGAGTCCTGTTCTGGGTGTCACATTGTCATCTCCTTTGAGGTCTGTTAAATTAGACTGTATATCTATTTTAGCTTTGTACTGGGTCAACTTAGCTAACCCAGAACTATGTTTCCCAGAATTTACTTTCTTGTGTGGTTCTAGTTTCTGGTTGGCCATGAGAGATTTTAGAAGGTAGAGATGAATGATAGTCATTTTCTGAAGGTCAGTGTTGGATGCTAGGCAGTGCCACAGTGCGCACATTGCTCATGACGTGTTGACTTACCTTGTTAGCACAAGGCAGCAGCTGGACCCACAGATTCTTGTCCTTGTGGGTTTCTGTTTGTCCTTATGGATTCCTGTTTGTCCTTGCTCTCTCACACTTCACGTTCAACTTTTCTGGCTGCTAGCCTTGCTGCTTACAGTGACTTCAGGCTCATCACCATATGCAGAGATAACAGCTCTTCATACAGTTCCTTACCAGCTTCCACACTTGCTTAAGGTCTAATCCTTATCATAAATTCCAAATTCCGGAGGTAGGATAGAGGGTGGTAGGTGGGAGTGGGTGGGGTGGGGTAAAGTGATGGCAGGAAAATAGAGACAACTGTTCTTGAACACCAATTAACAAAATAAAAAAATCCAAATTCCATGTCACACATTCAATATGAGTCCATAAGGTCGGTGTTGCAGGTGGTTCTGATCCACACAGTCACTTAAGGACACAGGCCAGTGAAGATGCTGACATCTCAACACTTGTGTTTTATGATTGCTGAGAGAAAGATATAGAGGGACTGGATGACTTTTAAATGCTTTGGCTCAAAAACGACAGATGTTACTTCCTCAGGCCCTTTGGCCACATGACTCCATTTAACTATAAGGTGGACTTAGAAATATGGAGAAACATATACAGTGACCAATAAGTGCCTCTTCTACAGTCCACACTTCTATTCACCAAATCTCTTTTTGCTTCCATCTTCCATTTAGTGGATGCTATTGGTGCTCCACCTTGTCTTTATCAAGGAGGTGCATGCATCCCTAGTTGCTGTGTTGACCAACAGCTCACAGCTGCACATTCTGGAAAGTTGCCCTTAGCCAAAGGGAAGCCTTCTTGAAAAGTTGATGCCTCTATCCCTGGGGAGTGGACCTCAGCCAGTAACTGAATGACAAAGAGTTCCAAGCAATCTCCCTAGCTTCACTGTGGGAATAACTATTCCATAGTATCAGAGTGCATTTATTCTATATCTAGTACTACATTTTTGCTTACATTTTCCCCTGCTTTATTTTCCTTCCCTATATTCCTTTATCCTGAGAACATGCCCCCAACAAATCACTTGAACAAGATTCTTAGACTATACTTCTAGGTAACCTGATCTAAAACATTCCTGCACAATGAACACCTTCCACCTTCTCCAATGGAGACCATCAAAGTCCCATCTAGTCAATGACTCTAGCTCTCAATCTTGCATTTCTGGGTGATGCATGGTAATCACGTTAGGACCAGCCTTGGTTCTTCTTGGTTGAGAAGACTAACAAAGTAGACAAATTATCTGGCCTGCCATCAAACATACACCTGATGTATAGTGGCAGAAATAAACACTCCTACTTAGAAAAAAGAAGAAGGGAGACACACACACAGATGTTACTGGAATTAGCAATTTTAAACCCTGTTCTATAGATGTTTACAGGCCCCTATGCCAAGAGTGAAGGGCCTTCTGGGTTAGGCCCTGATTTTCTCTCTGGAAGGAACTCCATTGTTTACTGTTCTTTATAAGCCCTGGATCTGTCCTCTGGAGGTTCTTTTTCTATCATGTTCCTTCCCATATCTGAAGTAGTTATTGAAAAAGTACTTATGTGCTCCTTGAGTCTATAGCTTTCTCAGCTGCCCTTAGAAGATTGGAAATTAAAATTAGAAGATTTGTTTTAAGTGTTAAATAGTCAAAGACATGCTTTGTTTTGTTTTATTTGTTTTTGCTCAGCTTGTGGCTTCCCAACAGTACAAGACTCATAAAAACTCGTTAGACTTATCAATGGATGAATGGGTGGGCAAATAAAATGAGGTTCATCCATATAATATATTATTTGGCCATAAAAAGGAATGAAGTACAGACACAGGCTACAATGTGGATGTACCTTAAAAGCATTATGCTTAAGTGATAGAAGTCAGATACAAAAGATCACAGACTATATAATTCTACTTATGTGAAATATCGATAACAGGTAAATCCATAGAGACATAAAGTAGATTAGTGGTTTCTAGGGGCTAGGAGGAGGAGAAAATGGTAAGTGACTGCTAATTGGAGCGATGAAAAGTTTCTGGAATTATATAGTTAGGGTGATGGTTGTACAACTTTGTGAACATACTAAACATCACTGAGTTATACATTAAAAATAAACAATAAAAATGTGCTAGATTTCCTCATATGTGATTGTAGTGAATTCCATGTAACAATCACATCCACAGTTTTTTTCAGAACATAGTTAATAGATCTGGCACGTTTTTTGTTCTTTTCTACACATCCCACATCTTTCTCCTGATTCAGTGGTGAGGGAATCTAAAAGAGGTCAGACAGGACCATAATCTTAATCATATCTTTTGCCTGAGTACTTTTATATAAGTGAGTAATTTTATTGAAGGCTACATACTTAATCTGATCCTTACCTTATAGTAGTTTTGAAAAATAGCTTTTTTGAGGTATAATTGAAATACAATAAACTACATATTTAAAAATATACAATGTGATATGTGTCTATAAGCATATATATACAGATAGACATATATATGTGTACGTGCATATATATATACTCAATAATGTATCTGTCACTCCTAAAAGTTTACTTACATATCTTTTTTTCCCATTTTTTATTGTTGTTCAAGTACAGTTGTCTCCGTTCCCCCCCACTCCCCCACCCCAGTCTTCCCCACTTCCCACCCTGGATCCTACCCTCCTTTGGCTTTGTCCTGGTGTCCTTTATACATGTTCCTGAAAACCCTCCCTCCTTTCCCCCCCATTAGTCCCTCCCACCTCCCCTCTGGTTATTGTCAATTTATTCTTAATTTCAGTGTCTCTGGCTGTATTTTGCTTGCTTGCTTGTTTGTTGTTCCACTTATAGGTGAGAACACTAATGCATCTTGTATAACCTGTCTTTTCCACCCCTCTCCACCCCCTCTCTCAGGCAATCACTGATAAGTTTTCTATCACTATAGATTAATTTTCATTTTCTAGAATTTATATAAGTGGGATAATACATTATATACTCTTTTTTATCTGGCTGAATGCACTCAGTATAATTGTTCTGAGTGGATTGTCTGGGTTATATGGTAGGTATATGGTTAACTTCTTAAGAAACTTCCAAACTATTTTTCAAAGTAACCATTTATACCATTTTACATTCCTACCAGCAGTATAGGAGAGTTCAAGTTTCTCCACATATTATCTAATGCTTGGTATATATGGTCAGTCTTTTAAATTTTATCCATTCTAAAAGGTATGTAGTGATCTCATTATGGTTTTAATTTGAATTTTCCTAATAATGTTGAGCATCTTTTCTGTGTTTATTTACCATCCGTATATCTACTTTGGGAGATTGTATTTTCTAAATTTGGGGGTATTATTTATTTTTTATTGAATTTTGGGAGTTCTTTATGTATGCTGGACATGTAATTTGCCAATATTTTCTCTCCATCTGTGGCTTGTCTTTTAATTTCCCTAACACTATCTTTAAAAGAGCAAATGTTTTCTAATTTTGATCAAGCCCGTTTAACATTATTTTCTTTTCTTTTATGGATTATGCTTTTGGTGTCATGTCTAAGAAATATTTCCCTACTCCAAGGTCACCAAGATTTTTCCCTATGTTTTCTTCTAGATATTTTGCAGTTGAATGTTTTATAGTTAGGACTATGAGTCTTTTTTGAATTAGTGAATTCAAAATCCATTATTCATTATCAAGAGGAATGAATTTTGAATGAACGTTTGTCTTTGGTGTGAGGTTTGGATCCAAGTATTTTTTTTATTGGCATACGAATGTTTAATTGTTTAATTTGTTGAAATAACTATCTTTTCTCCACTACACTGCTTTTGGCACCTTTGTCAGAAACCAACTGACATAATATGTGTAGGCCCTCTTTCTGGACTTTCTTTTCTATTCTATTGATCTATTTGTCTACCTTTATGCCAATACTTTACTGTCTTCATTAATGTAGCTTTTTAATAAATATTGAAGTCAAGGAGTGTCATTCCTCCAAAATTTGTTGTTTTTCAAAGTTGTTGTAACTCTTCTGGGTCATTTGTATTTCTATATTCATTTTAGAATCAGGCTGTTGCTATTTCAAAAGCCTACTGTGATTTAGATTTGGATTGAGTTTAATATATAAATCAGTTTGGGGAAAATTGGCATTTTAATAGTATTGAGTCTGATTCATGAACTTTAATTTCTCTCAATATTTTATTGTTTCTTATATTCAGATCTTGAAGTTTTGTCATATTTCTCAATATTTCATAATTTCAATGCTATTGCAAATGGTGTGATATTTAAATTTCAATTTCCAATTTTTTATAATAGGATAGAGAACTCACTAGTGTTTATTACTTTTTTTTGTAGATTCCATTGAATTTTCTATATAGATAATCATTTAATCTTTAAATAGACAGTTTTACTTTATTCTTTCCAATCTGAATCAACTTTATTTCATTGACTTGCCTGATTGCACTGGCTAGAACTTGAGCACAATATTGGAGGAGTGGCAACATCAGACATCATGATCTTAGGGGAAAAACATTCAGCCATTCACTGTTAAGTATGATATCAGCTGCAATTCTTTTGTAAATAAGTGCTTTTTATTGAGTTGAAGAAGTTTCCTTTTAGTCTCACTTTGATGAAAACTTTTTACCAGGCATGGTTGTTGAGTTTTGTCAAATACTTTTTCTTTTGAGATTATCAGATAGTTTTTCTTACACTCATAGGACTAAAATAAATTTGGTCATTTATTCCTATACTATCATTTGATTCAATATGCTGAAATTTAAAGAATTTTTATATCTGTGTTCATGAAGGAAATTGATCTGTAGTTTTTTTGGTGATATCTTTGTTTGCTTTTGCTATCAAAGTAATAATGTTAGCCTCATAGAATAAGTTGGGATATATTCCTTCCTCTTCAATTTTCTATGACTTTCTGAAAATTGGTATTATTTTTTCTTTAAATGTTTGGTACAATTCACCAGTGAAGTCACATCGGCCTGTAATTTTCTTTGTGGGAAGGTTTTTAACTACACATGTTGGCTCTTAAATGCTAAAGCCTGTGAATGATGCATCACACTTTTCATAGCCAGAACCAACCGTATGGTTCCACCGAATTGCAAGAATGTTAGGAAATGTAGGGGAAGACATAGATATTTGATAATTAGTAAATGTCTGTGCCATAGGGTCTTTTGGAAAATGTGTTAAAAATATGTTTACATGAGGAATAGCTCAAAGTTTAAAATGTTGGTAGCAACTGTATTCCTAGGCAGGTTCATCCCCTCTAATACTCTGCAGAAAGCCCATTGCTTTTATCGTACAACACTGGAAATAAGATCACATTCTCTGTGCTGTGACTCTGTTCTCTGAAGTTCAATGGAAACTCAGTTTTCTCCTCCTATGGCTTCTGTTCCACATTGGTGAGGGAGAGGATTTTGTCCAAGTTAGGCTTTGGCAGGAAAAATAATTTCTAGATTGGATCCAAGATGAAAATGGTTCCTTAGCCTTATGGAAATACAAATACTATGACTATTCCTGTCTTACACTATAAATATCCAGTGTCTGCAGCGGCTTCTCTTGGCTGCGGAACTGTTTAAATATTTCATGTCCTCCAATATTTGGACTATGAAATCCCTCAAAAGTTTGAATTTCATTAATATTTTCATGTTATTAACATGAATTTCTTAGGCATATCAGATGTATCTGATCATAAATTAAGAACTTATTGGAAATTATTTCATTCAGGCAAATGCCAAGATGCTCTGATAGAGACCGACTATTAAGTGGCTTATTTGAGGTATATGTCTCTCAGATCACAATTCAAAAATGTACAGTCCAAGACCAATAAAGCTACTCTGCAATCCTCAATATGGGTCTTCCATTTATTTCATGGCTCACGATGGCTTGAGCCCAAGTTCTCATAATCACCCAGTCTAGATTGAAGGGGAAGTCTCAGGAGAGCACATCGATGTTCCATTGTATGGGGACAAATTTAAAATAGCATATGTTACTGCTGCTTATTATCCAATAAGCAGAACTTAGTTTTATGACTACACCAAACTGCAAGAAAGGCTGAACTATTATCCTAAACTAGGAATCCAAGTGCCTAATAAAGTTTGGGAGCTCTATAATTAAAGAGAGAGACTGGATATTTGTGGAAAGTGAGTCGGGTTTTAGGAGTGCACAATATTGGCAGGAAAGTAGAAAGAAAGATTTGGAAACAAGCAAAAGAAGGGCAGCATTGGGTGGGGGTGGGGTGCCCAGGGAAATAGGCCCTATAGGAACAGTCAAGACACCGCTATTGAGTTAAGAAAAATACTCCATTTTGTCATTTTTCTGTCACTTGTTCTAGATTCAAAGTCCAAATGACCAAGAAAAGGTGCCTGCCTTACACTGTTTGGGGGAAATAGGAAGAATCAGGTGAATGTTACCTCCCGAAACCCCTTGGGTATCCAGAGTTGGAGAGGGAGCTATTTGAATTCCTCATACCACCAGATTTTTCTCAATGGGAGAGGTAGTTCCCCAGAAAGAAATTGAGGTACCATTTGGAAGGAGTGTTAGGCTATCACAAAACACATTTACCATAACAATAGCTCCCAATATTTGCCAGAATATTGGTCCCATCTAATTTATTTGGCCATTCCAAAAAACAAGGTTGTGTCTACTTTAAAAAAAGAAGTCACCATTGTATCCTATATGCTGCCAGTATCTAGGTTTTATAGATGTTTTCTTTGTATTTCCTTGTGTCTATGTCTTCTTTCCCCGTCTCTGTGTGTTTTCCAAGCCTTTTTATCTGTAGCATGAACTACCCATCCTTGGCGAGGATGCTTGGGATACAAATGAGAAAAACCCTAGGGAGTCTGGGAAAGCTTTCCTGAAATGTCACTTAAGATCTGAAAATAAGGAGAGGTCACCAAGAATAAGGAATCGGAAAAACAAGCAGGAGGAAGAGTGTGTGTAAACACCCCAAGACAGAAAGGAACAGAGCGCAAACAAAAAGAACATCAATGTGACTGCAGAACAGAGAGTGATGGGAATGGTGGTGAGAATTGAGGATGGATAGGTAGTCAAGGTGCAGATCAACAGACCCTTGTATGTTGTGCCTGAAATCTTGTTCTTTCATCTACTTGGACCAGTAATCAACCAAAGGGTTTTAAGCTGGTGAGTGATAGTTTGCTCTGGATGCAGCAGGTGATGAGTATATTGAGGTTGCAGGAGAGACAGGAGTGGATGCAGGAGACCGCTTAGGAAGTCATTGATAGGAATCCAGGTAGGAATACAGTGTGTAGTGATGACGATAGAGCAACAATAGCAGAATTCAAGCAGAATAAGGGGGAAAGTCAACTGAACTTAGGGATGGGTTGGGTGGAATGGAAGGAAGGAGTCAGGGATGAATAGTGGTGCCAGTCATGGAAACAAAGGATATTAGAGGATAATTAGTTTTTCAGGTTATGGGTCTTGAATCTTTTCCATGTATGTAGAGTGGGAGATGAATTATAACAATCAAGACAGGTTATATAGTAGAGTTAAGAACACATAGGAGAGCTTAAAGATACACATTTATGAGTTTTTAGTGTTTAGCTGGTAATTAAATCTGTGTGTCTGAATGAGGTCACTGAGGGAGAGACTAGAGAGATTCTCATGGAATTCAACATTCAGTGGTTTCCCAGAGACTGATGGGTGGTAAAAGAGACTAAGCAGCATTCAGAGAGGTCAGAGGCATAATGGTGTGGTTTCCTGGAAGGTAGAGATTGTTAGGTTACTAGAAGTAATAGGTAGTCATTAGTGTTGAGAGCTTCTAAGAAGTATATAAAGGTGACAAGTAACATGTCTGTTGGTGCAAATGACATGCAGGTCATGACAACAAGAATTATTTCAGAGGAGCAGTGTGAGCAGACCCAGACTGGAGTAGGTTGATTGAGGCAGAGAGTTTAGACAACTTTTTTGGAAAGGAAAAAATGAGTTGGAGGAAAACCATATAACGTAACTATCATGCAATAGCACTCATTTGAGAATAAGATATACCAAACACTGGGTTTCATTGTACCAGATCATGCATCAAGAGACACAGCACTGTGTATTCTTCTTTTAAAAAGATGAGAGCATAAAGCAAAGTGGCTATGTCTTATATGTCCAAACAAACAGAAATTGGACCCACTCTGGCAGAGGAGAAAAGGACCAGAGCAATGCAGGAAAGCTTCAAGCAGCTGCCTGAAAATATTACTGTAGAATCCCAATGCTGATAGCTCAGAATTTTTGTTTAGCTTGAATATGTTGAACTCTTGTGTCCCTTCGTGCAAGTCTTATAACTTTTCCATGTCGCCAGTTTGCTTTGGCTACTTACCAGGGTCAGAGAAAGGCTGATCCTTGAAAAACACTTGGCACAACAACAAAAAAAAATCCAACAGGATCTGACTAAATGAAGCATTTGATTAGTTATCACTAACAGCATGATGCAACACAAGAAGGACTATTAACTCATTGTTTCTAAACTTGGCTTGTTTTTATACTTGGCTGGAGCCTTCAGAGCTCTGGCCAAACAGCAGGGTTTCTGCATGTGCGCTGGCCTGCTTGAGGACCTCACAATGAGCCAGAAACTTTCAGGATCCAAGGGAGGTTTTTAGGAAAAGGAGGAGAAAGGACATGGGTACAACCACAGGGAGAGGCATCCTATTTAGTGCACACACATACAGGGGATGTGTGTTAACTGTTCTTGCAGCTGGAAGCCCTACTTCAGCCTCCAGGACTAATTTTCCAGTCTAAGTCCTCATGATGATGCTGACCTTTGGGTTAGTTACAAAAGAGTAAATGAAAGTTTTCCCTCTCTTCCAACACATCTTTCTTTGGCTGGAAACATGTGACAAGGCCGTTACCTCCAGCAGATGCTTTCTGGATGAGTCAGCATTCTAAAAGACAGAGGCCCTAGGATTTGCCAGTAACAGAATCAGCAAGAAGAAAGTGGGGAGACAGTTCAATGGATGCAGCCTTCTGCAGCGTGTCAGTTGTACCATCTTCAAAGTTGGCAGCCCAAGAATTTTATTGGGAATAAAGGGAGAAAGGGCCAGAACCACCTCTGCAGGGCCCTGAGTGGACCCCACTGGGCTGAGGACTGGGTTCTTCTTTGGGAAATCAGTATCATGATAGTTCAATGTCTCTGCGAATAGTTTTTATACAAAAACACCCCAGTCCTGTACTAGTTATATTCCTTTTCAAATGTGCAGCCTCTGGGATACAATTTACTGTTTCCTCGTTACCACATTAAGGTATTCCTGCCTCAGCAGTATCCTGGCCTCCTACTTCTCTGCTCTTCTGTTAGGCTGGGAGATTAGTTCCAGAAACCACATTACAACCCAAGGTGAGGGCTTTGGTGTTTTGGATTCAGTCCTTATAGAAAAGAGATTATGTCATAGGATCTAATCGATATGCCCTCACTTTGTTCCATTTTCTGTCAGCCTCTAGTCCTGAGGCATGTTCTCTTGTATATATTTCCAAGGGTTTTACCTGGCAGAAAAGGAAGTGCCCTTCAAATTCAGATGTCCCTTGTCAAGATCCAGAAGCTGATGTTTGCTATGACTTCCTTCACTTTTCCCTATTTAAGTTATATACTCTTTTTTCCCTTTTATTTCCTCTTCTCCAATGTCCTCAAGGACCTCATCCACTGCAGTGGTTTCAGCTTTCACCTCCATGCAAGCATTTCAAATCTATACCCCTCTCTTCATCTTTCCTACTGAATTTCAAAGTATTTTAACACTAGGCATTTTCTACATTGTTGTTTCACCTGCGTCATAATTGTAACATGGTCAAAACTAAACTCAGTTTCTCCCCATACTGGCTCTTTGTCTGATCAGTCCAAGTTCAATCAGAGCAGCAGAATCAGTAGGGGATATATATTGTGTAAGGCCAATATGGACTTGTTACAGGGAATTGCTCTTATGCAACTGTGGGAGCTTGCTAAGCACTTTCTGTATGGCTATTGTCTCAGAGTGATACTGGAGTGATACATGGGGCAAGCAGTAGGGAAAGAAAGATGTAACATTGAGGGGGGAGATCCAGGAGAGGCTGGAACCAACAAGCATGATCTGGAGCCCCATGATTAAGAACTGGAACTGATCTTAGTTCGTGTTCTCACTGGCCTTGGTGATGAGGGTATACAGCAGAAGTGGGGCTCTTTGTCACATTACTAAACACACACCCCTGGCCTAGGAGTTGAACAAACTAAAGAAGGATCAGGGGAAGCTAGAGTACTTGCAGTCCCAGTTGCTGCTTCATACCAATGAGGTAAGTCAGCAAATCTGCACCATGTGTGAGTTACAAAATGGCACTGCTTCCCTTCCAACTTCCAAATCTCCCAAGAGTCTCTGTGGCTGATTTTAAGTGGAAACAAACAAGAGAATGAATTCTGGGAAATACAGCTCAGTCTAGCCAAGCTGACACATTACAAAGCCATTAAAATCCATCCCTAGCCAACTTGGCATCCATACACATCTCCTTAAAATATACTTAATCTCTGAATAAAAACAATACCAGAGTCCTTCTTCTGCCTAGCATGATACAACTATTCTGCATACAAGTCAGAAAATGCTAACCCTTTCCTCAGAAGAGAATGCAAATGTCTTTTTTATCTTTGGGTGATGTTCATTCTTTTCCAAGCTGATTCACACACTTCCTCTGATATCTTATAACTGAGATATAAAGTTAAGTATTAAGATATCTTGGTAAGATGATAAAGGGATGATGAGAAAAGAAAAAATATATATATATATAAACATATTTGTGATACAAGGAAAATATCCATTACTATAGTCTTTGTCTCTGCAGTGGTCACATGGTCATAGCTGATATTTATAATAACTTTTCCCCATATTCTACCATTGCATTTTTTTACATTTTTTTATTTTTAAATATTTAATTATTTTGTACATTCAATATTATTTTTTTATCATTTTCAGGAGTATAGCATAGTGGTTAAGCAATCATATACTTTATAAAGTGTTCCCCCTGATATTTCCAATACTCAACTGACACCATACATAGTTATTACAATATTATTGACTGCATTCTCTGTTGACTATTTTGTAACTACCAATTTGCACTTTTTTAAATATATTTTATTGATTATGCTATTACAGTTGTCCCATTTTCCCCCTTCACTCCCCTCCACCCTGCACACCCCCTCCCACCTACATTCCCCCCCTTTAGTTCATGTCCATGTGTCATACTCATGAGTTCTTTAGCTTCTAGATTCCCCATACTAATCTTACCCTCCCCCTGTCTACTTTCTACCTACCATCTATGCCACTTATTCTCTGTACCTTTTCCCCCTCTCTACTCCTCCCACTCCCCTGTTGCCAACCCTCCATGTGATCTCCATTTCTGTGGTTCTGTTCCTGTTCTAGTTTGCTTAGTTTGTTTTTGTTTTTGTTTTAGGTGCAGTTGTTAATAAATGTGAGTTTGCTGTTATTTTACTACACATGTTTTTTATCTTCTTTTTCTTAGATAAGTCCCTTTAACATTTCATACAATAAGGGCTTGGTGATGATGAACTCCTTTAACTTGACCTTATCTGAGAAGCACTGTATCTGCCCTTCCATTCTAAATGAAAGCTTTGCTGGATAGAGCAA
>JAPYXV010003269.1:0-12413 GCA_028533065.1 Trachops cirrhosus
AAGAAGAGCAAGGGATAGAAAACCTATTTGAAAAAGTTATCACGGAAAACTTCCCTAATTTGATGAGAGAAAAAAATCACACAAATCCAGGAAACACAGAGAGTGCCAATCAAGAGGAACCCAAAGAGGCCCACCTCAAGGCACATCATAATTAAAATGACAAAATTTTGAGAATAGAAGAAGACAAGAAATACAAAGAAGGCCATGTGAAGACAAAGGTGGGCAGAAATTGGAGTTTTGCTGCCACAGGCTGAGGACTGCCTATTACCTAGATCCTTCAGACGGAGAATGGTTCTGCTGACATCTTGATTTTTCACCTAGCCTCCAGAACAATGAGAGAATAAATTTATGTTGTTTTAAGCTACCCAGTTTGTGATTCTTCATTACAGCAGCTCTAGGAAACTGAAAGGAGTATTATAGGATGATTTATCTCAAAATTGCTGCTTTTGAACTTGTTGTCATGGAAAGGGCTGGACTCTACACTGAGGAGAAATTCTTGAAGCTATTAAGTGTCTTCTAGCTTCAAGCCACAGCCTCCTTTTGAGAAACAAACCTCTAGTGGTTTGCTGTGCATAAAGTTGTTGTATTTCTAGCCACATAGAAGCAACCTAACTACTCCAGCCATGCTCAGTTGGAGCCAAAGTCCCCTGGCAATGGGCTAGTCAGAAGGAGGCCAAAAAGAGCTTGATGTCTAACTGTCTAATAGGGACACTGTGCCTTAGACAGTAACAAATCAACTCAAACCAGCCAGGAAGTATAGCTACTAAATAAACAAACAGTAGTCAATATCCCAGTCCATGCTGAGCCTTTGTTTTATTTCTCTGCAAGCCTAGTGCCATCCCTGTCTGGGAAGCTCTGTGATCAAGAATGGCTGCCCAGCCCTGATGGAGTAGCTTGGTTTGTTAGAGTGTCCACTCAGTACAATGCACCAAGGTTGTGGGTTCAATCCCCGGTCAGGACACATACAAGAATCAACCAATGAATGTATAAATAGATGGAACAACGAATCAATGTCTCTCTCTCCCTCTCCTTCCCCTCCCTCTCTAAAAATCAATTAAAAATAAGTAAATAAAAGAATGGGTGCCCAGCTGAGGACAGAGGACATCTGTGCTACCTCCATGAATCCTAGCAATAAACTCCTGTTATTAGGGATCATATGGGTATACTTCCTGTTTCAACCTGTCTTAGTCTGCTCAGTCTGCCATAACAACATTATTGACTGGCTGGCTTAAACAACAGAAATTTATTTCTCACACTTCTGTGGACTGGTAAATCCAAAGATCAAGGTGCCAGCCAATTTTCCTGATAAGAGCTCTCTCTGGCTTGCAGATGGCTGCCTTCTTGCTGTCCTTACTGGCCTTTGTTTGGTGTGTACATGCAGAGAGAAAGAGAGATCTCTCTTCCTCTTCTTGTAAGGTCACCAGTCCTATTGGATTAGAACTCCAACCTTATGACCTTGTTTAACTTTAATTACCTCTTTAAAGTCCTATATCAAAATACAATTACAGCCCTGGCTGGTGTGGCTCAGTGGACTGAGCATGGGCCTGAGAACCAAACGGTCACTGGTTCGATTCCCAGTCTGGGCATTTGCCTGGGTTACGGGCTGGTCCCCGTTGGGGTGCGTGCGAGAGGCAACCACACATGGATGTTTCTCTCCTTCTCTTCCTTCTTCCCTTCCCCTCTGTCAAAAATAAAATAAATTAAAAAAAAAGTATAATCACATTGGGGCTTAAAGCTTGAACATATGAATTTGGGAGAAGTACACAATTTAGTTCATTTAGCAATAAGGTTTAGCAAACCTTAAAGCAGGGATGTCCAACCTGCAGCCCACAGGCCACATGCAGCCCAGGATGGCTATGAATGTGGCCCAACACAAAATCGTAAATTTACTTAAAACATTATGAGATTTTTTGTGATTATGTGTCACAATGTATTTAATGTGTGGCTCAAGACAATTCTTCTTCCAGTGTGACCCAGAGATGCCAAAAGTTTGGACATCCCTGCAAGGATCTAACTAATAAAGGCTAGAGTATGTATGAATATGATGAACACAGAGGTGTAGTAAACATTTTACTAAAGTCTGTTCTAAACTTTGCTGTCACCTCCTGTAATCCCTGGTCCTCTGTGGTCTCCCTTCCAGAATGTCTGCTAGAAAGCTTCTTTCATGGGATTGGCTCAGCCATGCTAAAAGGAAAAAAGCATTCTGGGAGTGTGTGCACAGCGTCAAAATTATTTTTCTCCTTAGCATCTTATTAGAATCCTCACTAGACAAGCAACTGTCTTATCCATGATTCCAATGCAAGGGTCAGAATGGAAGAAAATCTTAGATTATTTTTGTCACTTTGCCAAGATATAAAGTGCTTCTAACCACATAAATGTAAAGGTATTTATACATATACATATATAAACATATATGAACGTATTCTTATATTACATATATTTATGTATATAGTCATACTTCCTATGTGCCAGGCATTGTGCTAAGTGGTATGTGTGTGTGTGTGTATTCATTTATCCTTATAACAATCTCATGAGATAGGTATTATTATTAACTCATTTAACAGACTAGACAATTCAGGCACAGAGAGGTTGAATAGCTTGTCCAAGCTCATACAGTTAATAAGTATTGATGTTGGGACTTGACCCATAAAGTCTGGCTTCAGACTTCATGCCCTAAACCACTATAGTTTTCATAAATAAACAAATACAAAATGTAAACAAACTATAGTAAAAATGTTAAAATTACTATAATAGAAATTATGTCAAAATAGATATGGAAGCAGATCATTTTATATTCTTTTGAATGAACCATCTCTCAGCCTACTAGTCTCTATAGACTTTAATAGCCATGTGGTACTCTCAGTCCTAGAAATAAATACAGCTTTCCTTGGAATAAGACTGTATTAGTGTATGGCTCCATGTGTTAACTTGGTCTGTTTTTGGAGAGCGGGCAAGCCATTTGGTAGATGGGGAAAGATGCAAAGTCTTTCTTGTCACATTCTGCACGTCCTGAGCAAAGAGCTGCTCGAGCTGAAGTTTTGTCCCCAGGGCAGAAAGGGAAGAAGATTGAGCTCCTTCCCATCACTCTCACTAATCAAGTGCCCCTGTGTGCTCCAACAAGAGGTTCTTCTTAGTTGGATGAATGGATGTGTAGAGAGGCAAGAGGCCAGGACTTATGGGCTCAAGAATGTGTAAGATTTATAGGAGCTGCTGGTTAGAACACTGCTGTTTTCGTAAACTGAACCAAAATGCTCTCACACCAAGCTTTCAGCAATAAAATAAATAGCCTCAGGTGTCTATCAACCTAAGAGGACCTGCTTGTAGTAGATATAACTGCCAAACCACTTGCTGGGAACTTGACAGATGAATCCTTTAGCTTTCAATCCAGGATGAGAATTTTCACCAAAAAACAAGACTAATACTTTTTAAAGAGAAGTACAAATTCCTATTTTCTTAATGTTTCATTCATTCCTTGAATAAATATTTATTGATTCCTTACTATTTGACAGGCATTGTTCTTGCAGATTGGAATATATCAGTGAACAAAACAAAGACTCATGCCCTCAAAGAATTTATACTCTAGTGTGGAGAGTAGATGATTAGACATAATAAGTAAATTATATAGTGTGATAGGAAACTATAAGTGTTATGGAAAAAGAAAGAAGTAGAACAGAATAGAAGGATTGAATGTGTTGGGGGCTGGTTGCACCTTAAATAGAATAGTTAGGGTAGGCCCCATTGAGAAAGTGTCATTTGAGCAAAGACTTGAAGGACTTGAGAGGATCAGCCAAATAGACATCTAGGGAAAGAGCTTACCAGGCAAAGGAAAGAGCAAGGCAGGACTGTGTCTGGTATGTTTGAAGAGTAGCAGAAGGCCTGGGTGGCTAGAGCAGTGGGAGGGGAAGGGTGGACTGTGGAAAGTGGGAAGAGGTGAAAAGGATCCGATGGTGTGTGACCTGGTAGGCCATTGTTGGGACGTCTACTTTTACACTGTAGGACTTGTACTCAGAATGAGAAGGGACTCCATTAGAGAGTTTTGAGCAGATGAGTGACATGTTCTCTCTTACATTACAACCAGATCACTCTGACTGCTGTGCTGAGAGCTGACTGTCTGAGAGCCAGAGTGGAAACAGGGACTCCAGATAGAATGCAGTCACAATGATCAAGAAGAGACAATGCTGGCATAGACAGGATTGGAATAGTAGGGGTGGTGAAAGTAGTCAGTCAGTCAGTTTTGGGGTAGAATTTGAGGGCAGAGTCTGTTGGAGCCGCTACAAATTAGATGTGGCGAGTAAAGGGAGAAAAAGATGAATTAGACGACCATGACCAGGTTGTTGGATGTATGAGGCTGGAGGTTGGACGTAAAGTTTGGGCTGGAGATGTGAGTGGAGGAGTTGTTGGCATAAAGACTATTTAAAGCCAAAGGCTGGATGAGATCATCAAGGAAGTGAGTATAGATAGAGAGGAGGTCTAAGGACGAGGCCTTTCAGCCTTCCAACATCAGCGGTTGGGAGAAAAAAGGATTCAGCAAAGGAGACAAGATGCAGTGATCAGAGGTGGGAGGAAAACCTAAATGCTCAGTTCTGAAAACTAAATGAAGACAGTGTGTTGAGGAGAAGATAGGTATCAACTGTGCTGAATACTGCCAAGAACTCAAGCAAGATGAGGACTGAGCATTGATCATCGAATTTAGCAGGATGAAGATTATTGGTGATTTTGCTAACAAATGTTGTTGGAGTGGTGGGGAAAATCCAGATTGAAATAGATTTACAGAGTGAATGGGTACATTTTATTTACTATGTATAAATTATATTTTAATAAAGTTGATTTAAAAGTACAAAAAGAGGGGAGGTATGAAGTAGGATAAGCAAAACTTAGAAATAACACAAATGTCCATCAACACTAGAATGGATTAATAAATTATGGCATATTAATTCAGTGGAATATTATAGACTAAGCAGGGGTAAGTGTCAAATCTGGCACAGGCCTCATTTTTATAAAGTTTCACCAGGACATAGCCACAACCATTTGTTTAAGTGTTGTCTATGGCTGCTTTCATGGGCTACGGTAGCAGAGTTGAGTAGTTGTGCTAAAGTCCTTATGGCCCATAAAGCCAGGTATTTACTACCTGATCCTTTACAGAAAAAGTTGCCAACCCTGGACCGGAGCAATCAGAATGAGTGAACTATTGCTATTCTCACAAATATAATGTTGAGGGAAAGAAGCCAGACGCAAAGAGTATATACTCTATGACTCTACTGTATGAAGTTCAAAAACAGGAAAACTAATCTATGGTGTTAGCAGTTAGAATGGTGATTACTGCTAACTGCTAACTGGTGGCTTACATTCTAACTGCTAGCACCATAGATTAGTTTTCCTGTTTTTGAACTTCATACAGTAGAGTCATAGAGTATATACTCTTTGCGTCTGGCGTTAGTGATTGGGAGGGGTCAGGAGGTGAGCTTCTAGGGTGCTGATGATATTCAATTTCTTTTTTTCCTAGTTCATATCCATCACCAGAGTTACAAGATTTTTTTTCTTGTGATGAGAATTTTTAAGATCTATTCTCCTAGCAACTTTCAAATATGCCATACAGTGATACTCTAAGTCTTGATCTGAGTGCTGGTTACCAGGATTATTCACTTGGTGGAAATTAACTGAGAGCTTAGAATTTGTGCACATTTCTAAATGTCTAAAATAAAGTTTACTAAAAGTTAAAAATGACATTGAAGACAAAGGTTTTAACAACTCTTTTGGGAAGTTTTGTTGCAAAGGAGAGGAAAGAAGTGAAGGGTAATTCAAAGATGAAGTAGGATTAAAGAAGGTTTTTTTCTTTTTTAAGCTGGGAGAAATAACAGCATGTTTGTATGTTGATGGGAGCAGAAAACAGAAAATTTCAGAACGAGGAGACTGCTAAAGTGGTGCCCTTGGCTAGGTGAGAGGAGACGCATCCAGCACACATGTAGAGGGACTGGCTTTGGGCAAGAGCACAGGAAGTTCATCTCTACTAATAACACATTGTGGATAACGAAGGTACCTACACCCCAGCGCCTGTATTTATATGTAATAAAGAGTAAGTCTTGGCTACCAAGGAATTCCTTCATGGTCTTTCCCAAAGCAGTTTGCTGTTGGCCATTTGGTGAATAACAATCTCACTAAAAGTCATTAGGTCCCAGGTGCTTTCGCACAGGTCTCAGTCAACACTCATCTCCCAAGAAACACAGTTTCTCTCTTTCTGATGAGATGGCACAGTGTATCAGAGAAGCTAGGGATAGCCTAAGGTCCCCATAACCAGCCACAATGGTGCCCAAGGTCTCTGCATTCATTTGCTAGAGCTGCCTTAATGAAGTACTGCAAACTGAGTGGCTTAACAACAGAAATTTATTGTCTTAACTGTTCTGGAAGCTAGAGAGTGACATCAAGATGTTGGCAGGGTTGGTTCCTTTGGAAGCTGGGAGAGAGAATCTGCTCTATGCTTCTCTCTTAGCATTGGGTTGTTCTCTGGTAATCTTTGCTGTTACTTCCTTTCTCTTTCAAAGATTTTATTTATTTTTAGAGAGAAGGGGAGGGAGGGAGAAAGAGAGGGAGAGAAACATCAATGTGTGAGAGAATCATTGATTGGTTGCCTCTCGAACTTGCCTTGACTAGGGACTGAACCTGCAACCCAGGCATGTGCCCTGACCCTGAATATAACTGGTGACCTTTTGCTTTGTGGAATGATGCCCAGACGACTGAGTCACACCAGTCAGGGCAAGCTTTGCTGTTTCTTAACCTGTAGATATGCCACCCTGATCTCCGCCTTTATGTTCACGTGGTGTTCTCCCTGTGTGTGTGTCTATTTCTTTCTAAATTTTCCATTTATATAAAGACACCAGTCAAATTAGATTAGAAGCTCACCCCACTTCATAACCCCATCTGATTTAACTAACCACATCTGTAAATAACCCTATTTCCAAATAAGGCCACACTCTAAAGTACTGAGAATTATAATTCAACATACGTATTTTTGCCTTAGCCAGGTAGCTCAGTTGGTTAGAGCATTGTCCTGATACAACAAGATTGCAGGTTTGATCCTTGGTCAGGGCACATACAAGAATCAACCAATGAATGCATAAATAACTGGAACAACAAATCAATGTTTCTCTCTTTCTTTTTCCCTCCCTTCCTCTCTCTAAAATCAATAAATTAAAAAAATTAAAAAGTTTAAAAAAACATGTATTTGGGGTAGGGAGACACAGTTCTCCCTGCCCTGTGGCAGTCTTCTAATGCCACATTTAATGTCAGCCTTAACAGCACTAGATTAGTCAATTGCAGACCAGATAGGACAGAGAATCAATGGGATTGAAAAGGTCTTCCTTGTGCACCTAACTCTCTGATGCCTGCAAGTCCTCTCATATGAATTTACTGTCTTCGATGTGACTGTTTTGGCCTGTTTTTAGAAGCAGAACCTTGAAGAGTAAGAGGTAACTACTGGGAAGGTGAAGAATGAAGGAAGTTGTAGGGGGAGGTTACTCGAAGGCACGTTTCACAGTTTGGTCCAGGACCATATCTATAGAATACATGTTTGTTTTTATAAAACAGCTTCTAGGGCTTAACCCCTGAGATTCTGAATAAGCAGTCCTGGAGGCCAGGAATCTGCATTTTAGCATGCCTAAGGTGCTTCCAATGCCACGCCTTGACAAAGATTTCCCTAAAGAACCACTGATTAGTGGTTTAGGGAAACTGAAGCAACAAGACACTGGGTGGGATCCAGACTGGTCCTTGACATCCAGAGAGAGAGAGAACAGAACCATAGAAGCCCTGAGGTCCAAGCTGCAAAGGCTGGAAGAGACCATCAAGATCAGCTCCTCAATTTCCAGAGGAGAAAATAGAGCCCAGAGATGGTAAAGCCAGAGCAGTTTGAGCACTTAAGAGTAGAGAGAGAAGCAAAAACAGTATTTCAATATAATAAGAGGATTACAATGGATAAAATGAAAGGAATGAAGAGGAATGTGAGCTGGCCCTTAAGCCAGTGTCTAGATTAGATAGTGTCTTCTTTTCAGATCATAGCAGTAGTCAAACTTCAGAGCGGGCCACTTCTGTGCTTCCAAGGTAGACCTGGGTTCTGGAAACAGGTATTTGCCCACAGGACCACGAATAGGTATGTTTTTAATGGTTATTCATTGAAATTCACTGCTTCTTGTGGCTCTGCATTATCCTTAGCATGCAAAGATAAAATAAGAACCTGAGAAAAACACTTTGAGTATATGATTAAATTGGTAGATGATCTTCAATTAGCACTGATTAGACTTTGATAATTAGACTTCCTAACAAAATTCTGAGTGATAATAATCTATGTCCGCATAATTTCTTTACTGTTCCTGTACCTTGTTGACATCATCTAGTGTTCCCGACAGCCCTTGTAATGGGCATTTTCCTCTCTGGACAGACCTTTCAAGGGGAAAATCTGCTCAGGTCCTCTCCCTGCTTATAATCCTTCAGTGCTTCCTCACTGTCCACCCATTGGCTTATTCTTTCTCCCTTGGGGAACTGTGTTCCAAGTTAATATCCTAAAAGGAAAAAGAGTAATTTGTACAAGGATATATGTAATAGCTTTATCCATGATATTAAAAAACTTGAAACAAGCCCAATCCCAACAATAAACAATGGGGCTAAGCAAATCCTACTCTATCAATACGCTGAACACCCTGCACCTACTTTGAATAATAAGAATCTGGTCTATGCTGAGGCACGAATGTGTGTCTAAATGCGTGTGTCTCAGGGAGGTAAACATGGAATAAATATAATAAACAGGATAATGAACACCCGGACTCAACTCTGTAAAAATATGCACATACGTGCACATGCTGACAAAGCCTAGACAGTAACAAAAAGTGGTACAATGTTTGGTGTTGTGTGTAAATTCGATCTTCTGTTTAAGTGTGAGATAAAAATTTAAATGTGGAAAATAATGTTTTTGGGCTTTTCTTCTGGGGCCACTCACATAGGAATTTCTACTGTGAAGAGTAAACTAGACATGGAGCTTAAAACTTTAAGACCTCGGTGCATCAAGGTGGGCTAAGGACACAGTGACAGGTTCGGGTTGGGAAGTAGAGTCTGGGTCAAGTCAGAGAAGGGTTGGGCGGCGTGGCAGCCAACGGCGGCTTTGCTTGGTGTGTTCGTACATGCACATGCGCATTGGGCATGTAGTCACACCGGTTATTGCTGCCGCTGCGGTTCAAGGCCAGGGAGGAGTCACAGAGCAGGAAAGAATTGCCCTATTAACTGAGAGAAAAACTGGTCAGACTCGATCAAGCAGAACATTAGTGTGTGATGTCAAACTGACCTATGTACAGTTTCAAACAGGCCTCAGGAGCAGTTCACCAAATTCTCTTCTTTGTACTGTATTTGTTGTGGTTAAAGCCATAAAAGCACGGTGTCGAAGCCTCGCTATTAACGCTGACAGATGGTTGAAGTACCCAAACTTTAGCATCTATTCAAATGTGTTCATTAGGTCTTTCCCTAGTTTTCTTTCAGGCTTTTCCTCTCCTGCAAAATCATAAGGTATGTGCCTTTTGTACTTTTCAGTAAACAATGCAATCAGTAATTGAGTCCTCTTTACATCTACTGTTTTCACGTTGTGGAGATGAGGAGTAGGTTGATGGTTAGGAGCCCTTCTAGATTTCCCTGGGGTTTCCATCTTTGTAAATCTGGATCCTCAGTCTCAGTCTGGGTTTAACCTGGCTTGATCCGCCCAAGAAAAACTGGCTCATACATCCCAAACTCATGTGAGTCTGATTTGTATCAGAAAGTCAATTTAATCATTTAGAATGAGAAATGTATTTATGTTGGCCAGTTTGCAAGTTCTCTTCCCACAGAGGAAACCAAACAAAGATTAGAACTCTGTTGCTGGGTAAGCATAAGTTATTGGTACAAGGTCGGGGTTTGAGAGAGATTTATTTACAAATTGATTTACCTAGAGGTTCCCGATTCCCTTCCAATGTCAGTTCCTCCTAGCTCACACCTCACCTATTCTGTGGAACTTCTCTGAGCCCCTAGCCTTTGAGGAGAGTTGATCACTCACCTGGCCAGGCAACCATACCTTTTATACCTCTATTACAGCCAATCACCTTGCAGTCTGCTACTTATCAATATACCTGTTGCCCCTGCTATTTCAATAACTGGGGCAAGAACCCTCTTAAACACTTTTGTTTCCTCAGTTCCTAGCATATAATAAATACTCAGTGCAGGATGATAGAATGAATGCATGTAAGTATGAATGAATGATGAAGTTAGGAAGGAACTTACTTCTCCATCTACCGTAATGACCTTCCCTAAATATTAAATGGATGTAGATAGATAGAGAGGAGAGAGAAAAGAGAGAACTCTGTCCTGTAATCATGACAGAACTGTCCAAACATGATACCATGGAGAACCTGTAAGAGCCAGTTGTAGGCAACACTCAATGCTTTACATCTTCACCCACACTGATCTGCTAATCTGACCCATCTGTATTATTCTCTGGTCTCACTTCAGGCCTGGCTCATGTAAGCCTTAGCCTGCCTCCCTGTTTTAGTAAACAATTTGACCCCCTCCACAAGCATGTTGATTTAGATTCTCCTAATCACCTTTTACCCACCTTCTCTGCCAGCCTCTGCTAATCCTCAAGGCACTTGAGATCTCTATTTCTCAAATGGCCAGCCCTATTAGCATGACCTGAGAACTTGTTAGAAATGCAGAACTTCAGACCCCAGAATTACTGAATCAAAATTGGAATTCTAAGATCCTGAAGTCATTTGTATGCACATTAAAGGTGCAGAAGCGTTAAATCTTTTACGAACCACTGCTCCTGCTCATGGTTTTCCTCTCTACCTTGTCTCCTGCTATTCTCAAGACATCAACATCCATTACATTAGTTATCTATGAAATCACCCCAACTTACCAGCTTAGAACAACAAAAACTTATATTTCACAGTTTCTGCGCCTCAGGAGTCTGGACAACACTTATCTGGGTCCTCTGGCTCAGGGTCTCTCATGAGGCTGCAATCAAGGTGCCAGCTGAGGCTGCAATCAAGGTGCCAGCTGAGGCTGCAGCCATCTAAGGCTGGGTTGGGGGGTAGCCACTCTGAGTTCACTCATGTGGTTGTTGACAAGCCTCAGGTCCCCTTGGGCTGTTGTACTGAGGTCCTCAGGTTCTCACTGGCTGATAGCCAGACACCTCTATCAATTCCTTGCCTGACTGGTTTCTCCATTGGGCATCTCAAAATATGGCAGCTGGCTTCATAGAGCAAACAATTGACCAAGCCAGATGGAAGCTAGATTATTTTTGTAACATAATCTCAGAAGTGACAGCCCATCATTTGTGCCTACTTATCTGTTAGAGGTAAGTCACAAGGTCCAGTCTACACTCAGTGGAGGGGGTCATACAAGGGTGTGAGTAACAGGGCTGGGGATCATTGGAGGCTATCTTAGAGACTGTGTATTGGGGTCTCCAACCCATGCCCACAGGCCACATGTGGCCCAGGATGGCCATGGATGTGGGCCAACACAAAATCATTAATTGACTTAAAACCTTTTTTTTTTTTTTTTTTTGCTCATCAGTTTTCATTAGTGTTTGTGTATTTAATGTGTGGCCCAAGACAACTCTTCTTCTTCCAGTGTGGCCCAGAGATGCCAAAAGGTTGGACACTCCTGTTAGAGAAGACTCTATTACATCTGTGTTCATTTTCCATCTAAAAACTTGGCTAACTAGTTTCTACTTCAGTTATACATCTGTATGGTCATACCTAAGATCTCAACACCACTTGAAATTTTACATTCTCCAAACTTTCTTTCTTTTTTATTTACTATTTTATCCTTTTCTTTTCATTATTATTTTTTATTGTTGTTCAAGTACAGTTGTCTCCATTTTCACCCCACTACACCCTCCCATCCCATCCATCCCTGCCTCCCACACTTGAACCCACCCGCTTTGGCTTTATCCATGTGTCCCTTACACATGTTCCTTGATGGCCCTTCCTTTATTTTTTTAATATAGTTTATTGACTATGCTATTACAGTTGTCCCATTTTCCCCCTTCACTCCCCTCCACCCTGCACACCCCCTCCCACCCACATTCCCTCCCTTTAGTTCATGTCCATGTGTCATACTTATAAGTTCTTTAGCTTCTACATTTCACATACTACTCTTACCCTCCCCCTGTCTATTTTCTACCTACCATCTATGCTACTTATTCCCTGTAACTTTTCCCCCTCTCTCCCCCTCCCACTCCCCTGTTGCTAACCCTCCATGTGATCTCCATTTCTGTGGTTCCGTTCCTGTTCTAGTTGTTTGCTTAGTTTGTTTTTGGTTTTGTTTTAAGTGTGGTTGTTAATTATTGTGAGTTTGGTGTCATTTTACTGTACATGTTTTTTATCTTCTTTTTCTTAGATAAG
>JAPYXV010003271.1:0-12412 GCA_028533065.1 Trachops cirrhosus
CCCCCCTGCTTGTCCCCCTCAGGGACATGACTTACATCTGTGTGCAGCCCCGTTGGGCTTTGGTGCTTCCTCCTGTATCCCGCCCGGGAGCCCCATCGGGGTCACTCCGCACTCTGTGTTCCTGGACTCGAGCACAACCCCTGGCGGGGAGGGAGGGCGGGCAGGGGTGGGCAGCTGCGAGCCCTTTTAAGGGCCCCGGCCCGGTTTTGCTCGGGGAGGCCTGGGGTTGAGGGCCAGCTGTGCCAGTTCTGCACCGGGCGAGGGTAGCACAACTGCAGGGCGGCATCCACCCTGCAGGCGTCGGGGATTTGCATGTTCTCCTTACCAGGTTAGTGCAGGCAGCAGAAGCCCCTCTTCTAGGGTCCCTCACAGGCAAGACCCCAGAAGCACGACACCCAGGTTGCCACGGACGCAGGACCCCAGGCTCAGCCTTCATGGCTTTGGCCGTGGACCTGTCCCGTTCTCAGGCAAAATTTTTCATCCCCAGCATGGCATCTGCGTGACCCGTCTTGACGCGCCTGCTGGGGGCGCTCTCCCCACTGCTGCCCTCTGCCCAGTCTTCCCCCACGCTCTCTCTCCCTCCCTTGTCTCAGCCTGTGCTCTCTCCCACCCCACCCCCTTTCTCCTCCCACCGGCTCATTTTTCCCTCTTTCTGCCCATTCCCTCGTTTCTGTCTGTCCGTCTGGTGTTCTTTCTGTCCACCGTGGCTGTGGTGGTCTGTTCTGCGCTGCTGCCGCCCACTTTCTCCTCTCAACCTGTTCTCCTTCTCTGTGCAGATGTGTAGGCACCTAAGGCGGGATGGGAAGGCCACGTGACCTAATGGTCACGTCACTGCCGCGCCTTCTCGGTGCGCAGAAGGTGAGCTCCCCTCGGCCTCTCCCGCTCTTCCTCCTCCCCAGATACCCGGCCTCCAGTGAAAGGGGCGATTAGAGAAGCCCCCTCCTCCGGGGGCAGGGTGCTCTCTGAACCTCGGCCAGGACACTCGAAGGTGCCAGAGAACCGTAGCCTCTGGGTGGCCTCCTGCCCCCCGTCCCCCGTCCCTGCCCCCCAGGCGTGGTGGATGCCACAAACCCGAAGGAAGCTTGTGGTTCCAGCTCCTTCCCTGGATAAGAGCCCGACCCCAAGCAGCACAGCTCTTGGCTGTGGTTCCTGAGTAGTCCCGTAAATACCCAGGCCCCCGTCACCCCTCTGTCCCCCTCCTCCCCACGAGGCCAGGCCGTCCTCTCAAATGACCCGGCAGCCCGCACAGAGCGGAGTCGTCCTGCCCTCTCCCTGGGGTCTGGGCCTGAGGCTCAGAGCCCTGCCTGGCCCTGCCCACCCAGGCCCGCCTGGGCGGTGGCGCAGGCTGCACCTTGCACCAGGGCGCCCTGTGTGCACAGAGACGATGGAGGTGTGAATGCGCATCCTTGAAGTCCTACATGTGGTGGCAACAGTGTCGTCTTATGTGATCAAGGTGACCTTTTTGCAGAGGAGCACCTTCAGGAAGAGGTGCCTTTAAAAAATTACAGAGGCACCGGTTGCCTGGGCTAGTGGCCGCCCTACTCTGGGCCTGGATGGGCACCCACCGCCCACCTCACCATCCTCCCAGGCCTCTCGGGCACCGGCTGAGACGGAGGCCCCCTCACGGTGTCCCTGCCCTCCCAGGATGCCCGGCTCCTTCAGCCCCTTTCAACTCTTCTCTGGCTGCGTGGCTTCCTCTTCCTCTCTGTCCCACCTCTGCTGTTGCTGCTCCCTCTCGTCAATTTCTGCCGGCCCCTCTCACCCCCCACCGTCAGCCAGGGTGGGAGCGGCATCGATCTATTGCCTCGGTGGGCTCCCAGCCCCGATAACCACAGACGATCTGGTTGCCCGAGTCCGTGGCTGGGCCGGATCTCTGCTGTGGCTCCCCCTCTTTCCAGTTCTCCTTCCTCTTTCTCTCCTCCTTCAGGGGTCCCATCCTGGGCTTCATGCCTGGTGACACTGGCCTTCCCTGTCTCTGAAGCCTTCCCTGTGTCCTGGCTGATGACAGTGCTCGGAAGGGAGTGTGTGTGCACGTGTGTTGTGAGTGTGTGCGTGTGTGTGCGTGTAGCAGCCTGCTTTTCCCCCTCCCGCATCTCATGCCACCTCTCGCCATGCCCTCTTCCCTCTCCCTCACCCCTGCTGCAGCCATTTCATGCGCTTTTCGTCCACCTCTGAGGACAGGGTCACCAGTTGGGGGCGGGGGAGTGGCGGGGGTGGAGTTGGGGGTGTTCTTCTCATGTCCTGGGTCAGGGGCCTCACCCCGAGTTGCCCGTAACCACTTCTCAGGGTTCAGGCAACGGTTTGAGCTGAGCAGGCCATGGGCAGGGGGAGTCTGCCCCCCCTCCCCTGGAGGAAGGGGATTCTTTCAGACTCCACACTCTTCCAGTCTTGGCTGTCTCCCCGTCTGGGGCCACTGAGGGAGGTCTTTCGAAACCCAGGCCCAGTGCCCTCTGCCCCCCACTGTCTTTGGTCAAGACTTGGATGGTGGGACTAGAAAGGCAGCAGAGTCTGACATACGCGTGCTGTGTGTGCACGTGTAGCAGCCCGTGCACCCACCCAGGCGAGTGGTGTGCAGATGTGCGAGGCTGGTGTTCACAGTCCACTGGGGACTGACTTGTTTGGCCACTGGTTTTGGTTCTGATTCTTTCTCAGCTCTCCTCTCCTCTCCCCCTGTAGAGCCCACGTAGAGTTTGTTTTTGCAGTTTGTGAACCTTTTAAAGTTCATGGTCATGATCTAGGGGCAACCGTTTCTGAGAAACTACACTTTAAGGCGTGAAGTGGATCTGCTGTAGGTGTTTCTGGATGGTTTTAGGAGGAGATGGTGCTGTTTGCATCCTCCATTTGCCTGTCAGTCGCTTTAGTCGCTATTGTGAATCTGCTAAGGGGAAGAAATCCTCCACTGCCCTCAAGGAATTCATGGTCCATCTAGGAAAACCCTTAATTAAAGATGTTGAGCCCTGGCTGGCGTGGCTCAGTGGGTTCAGTGCTGACCTGTGAACCAAAGGCGGTTCCCAGTCAGGGCACATGCCTGGGTTGCAGGCCAGGTCCCCAGTAGGGGGCGTGCGAGAGGCAACCACACATTGATGTTTCTCTTTTTCTTTCCTGCCCTTCCCCTCTCTTTTAAATAAATAAATAAATAAGTAGTGTTTTAAGGGGGAAAAAGAGGTTGAGGGTGGCTGCCGTCTAACCAGAGCTGTGCCGCCACAGACCTGAGTGGGGCAGGTAGAGGTGCAGGGCGGCAGGATGTGAGACTGGATGTGAGCAGGAAACACTTGGACTTGAGGGTCTTAGGGGTTGAATAGGGGTCCACAAGTCAAAGGCTCAGGGCGGGTGGGGAAGGGCAGCCAGTGCTGTTGAGGAAGGCGGTCACGAGTGTGCAAACGCTCCGAGGTGTGACAGAGGACTGCCTGGAAGAGGAAGTGCTGGGGGGAGCCAGGGGTGGCAGGGGGTCGGGGCTGCACAGCTGTGGGTTCAGCTTGCCTTGGTCTAGGGGGCTCACTGGCAGGGACGCCGGGGTTGAGTGCTGTGGGAGGGGGGAGACAGACGATTAGTGAGATTTGGGGAACTGTCGGCTGCCGATGTCGCAGACGAGATCTCTGCGGCATCCCTGTGACCCTGTGGGTCTCGGGTGGCAGGGCCGGGGTGTGTCACTTGGCTGCATTGTTCGACGTCACCTTCGTTGAGGATGGTTCCTCCCCAGCCTCGCCTGTGGCCGCTACCGTGATGCTGTTTGTTGAGCAGAGTAGCTGGTCTTCGAGAGCTTTGGCTTGGCTCAGCTGAGGGTGTCATTTGGGATCTCTGAGGACTCCGGGAATAACGGTCCATGCCTTCACAAAAGCAACTGGAATGTAAAGCCAAATACACGATTGTGTTAGGTTGTGAGATAGTACAGCTTACAGCGGGCTGTGGAGATGCAAACTACGGAAAAGTAAACACAAGTTTCTAAGTCTTTTTCTGTGGCACTGGGAAGTAATCAGTGTGGCTGCTCTTACAGACAGCCTGTGCTCGTCTCCCTGATTTCCTGAAAATTCTGTCACCGTCAGAAAGGGCTGGGTGATCTGATTCTGTTTCTTGGTCCCGTTTCCTCCTTTGTGAATAGCCTGGAGCCAAAACTGAAGTGGCTTCAGTTTCTGAGCTTCTCTCAGAAAGGGATCTTTTTCCCCTGGAGCAAGCCTCCTCTGAGCTTTGGAACCAAAGCAGGCTCTTCAGGACTGGGCGCCTCTGTCCTGGCCTGGGCTTCCTGTGGCCATGGGAGAAACGACCAGGAAGCTGGGGTGACAGTGTAGCCCCAGATCCCGTGCTCGGGACTCTCTCTCACCTTTCCCTCCAGTTATGTCCGGGAGGCCTTACCGAGTTTGCTCTCCCTGGGCTGGTCTGTTGACCTCCTGACCTAGGGTTGGAGGGGGACTATCCCTTCTCTATAAAGGGACCCTTTGGGGGCCAGTGTAACCCGCACCCAGCAGGCTTCTGCAGGGAGTGCCTGCCTGCTGGGGGGTAGGGTGGGACTGAGCGATGACAGCCAGGGAGGGTCAAGGTTCTGAAGATTCTGCCTGCCGTTTTTTCTGAAGTCACATCGGATTCCAGCCTGCTTTCTGGTAGCAGTGGCCGCTGGCTGTCCCTCAGTGGGGAGGCACCCCGATGGAGTTTGCAGGCAGGCCGTTGCCTTTTCTAAGGAAAGCCCTTTTTTGATCCATGGTGGCCATGCTTTCTTTCCAAAGGCAGATTCCTGCTTGTAATGGTGGGTTTTCTCCATCTGTCTCTCCTGGTGAGGCCAGCCTGGGCAGGGGCCGGCTGGGGACCAAGGCTGGGTCTTTGTGAAGAGTCCCCAGGAAGCCCACATGGGAACTCCCCAGACTTGGTTCCAAAGGAGCCTCCTTGGCCGCGGGACCTCCGGCAGGCTCAGAGGACCGGGGCAAGGCTCCTGAAGCCCATAGGACACGTCTCCTAAACTCCCCCACGTGCAGGGATGCCTCAGTCCACCAGTGTGATAAACACACACAAATCAGAGTCGATGACCCCGGAGCCCGGGATCTCAGGACGGGTCAGGAGAATAGCAAGGTTAAGGGGGGTGTGGCGGGACTGCCTGCCAGAGGAGAGCCCGTTAGTGCTGCTCTGGTCCCGTCCTTGAAACCTCGCAGCAGCTGTTGCTGTTCGCCTGTGACGAGTGGCCCCCCGCCCCCCGATTCTTACCCGCTTGGTTAGCACATCGGGCAGGGGTCTCTGCGGCTACCCCACGTTCTGACATAGATGCCCGCAGAGGAGAGTGTTGTCCTCTCTCGGGTCCCCTGCCCTGGTCCCCAGCCAGCCTCATGGGGCGGGTCTGCCTGGTTCCCGTGACCCTGCTCTTTGCCACGTCTTCTGGGACAGACTCCTGGACAGAATTTCCTTCCTTGTCACTTCTGGGGGTTCCCCTTAGTTACTTGTTGTTCCTCCAAAGGAAGGACAATCATCTGGGAGCTCCGTGCACCCAGTGGCCTCGCCATCTCTGGCACAGAGTTGAGCTGGGGGCGGGGGTGAGGGCCTGAGCATGTGGCGCCTTCCCTCATTCCTGAGACCAGAGGACGCTCCGCTCCCCCTCTGACCGGTCCCACAGTTCTCCTGCTGGAGGCCCACCTGTTCCGACACCTCGCCCTGCAGGGTGCAGTCTCTCAGCTCTGAGCTCGAAGGGTCATTTGTGACGGTCTCATTCCGCCCCTCACACGCATCCCAGCCAGTCCCCCACGAGGCACATGATTTGGTGGGCCTGTGTCCTATTTCAGCAGTTCTGCCAGGAAACAATGTTTACGTTTTCTTAGTCATTTCTTCCCGATTAAAATTCCTTCCTCATTCTCAGAAGTCCTCCCGTACGTCTAGCCTCATCTGTCTTGCTGCAGTGGGAACCCGTTTTGTCTTGTTCATCATCCCGTTGTGAGGTCCTATCTTTCTACCCTTAAGCTTTTGTCATCCTTTGTCATCAACAGGGTCACACTTCTCTGGGGCCATAACGTGCTTCTGTCTCTCACACGTGTGCTCTGCTCTCATTCCGGAGACCAGAGGACCCTAGGCTGTCTTCCTTTCTACCCCAGAGGCCCCAACAGGCTTTGAGTTCCCCTCCCCTGCAGTTGGCTTAGGGTATGCAAAACAGCACAGGTGAATTTAAAAGTCCCCTGAGTGAAGTGGATTAGGATGCCTGCCCCTGCTGGTGTTAGGTGCACGGCAGACCTCTGTATGTGGTGGCCCTTCAGTCCCCTTTCCCTCCCCTGGCTGCCGAGCCCACCTCCCAGGGCACAGTGTGTGCGTAGCTTTCCCAGAGGTGCCCGCGCTGCTTTCTGGGCATCCTGCACATGCTGGGTTCCTCCCCGACTCTTGGCCTTTGCGCAGTGTTGGGTGCCTCCGTTTTCTCTAAAGTGTTTTGAACTTGGGGCTAGCAGCCTTGAGAGACTCTGCAGGGATCCTGAGAGGCCCTACTGCTTCCAGTCAGTACTTATTCCAGGACGCCCCGATTTGAATTCCTGCGTCTCCAAGGTCCTGGCAAACCCAGACTGAGATCCTGAGCCTTGGGATCCAGGGCCTCCACTGGGAGTTCCAGGTTGGCGTGAAATCACCTCACCACCTGACCTGAGCGTTCTGATTCTATCCGTCACTGGATCGGTTTCTTTCCAGCATGTATGTTGGGTCTCAAACTCCAGCCCTTCTCTAGGGGCCTACGTGGTCACCCACCAAGACCTCTCTTCCAGCCTGGGGCGCCAAAGAGGAGGGACGAGGGGGTAAATTCCAAGCCTTGCGAGCTGCAGGGGTAGAAGGGGGCTTTGTCGGTGTACGTTTGTACCCGGTGCTCCTGCCGCAGGTGGCTGACCGTGACCCCTTGTGTTGTTGCCAGGCGGAGACAGCAGCCAACCGTATCTGCAAGGTGCTGGCCGTCAACCAGGAGAACGAACAGCTCATGGAAGACTACGAGAAGCTGGCCAGTGATGTAGGTGCCCCTGGGGTCCCCTGGCCCCCGCAGGGACCTGTCACCCCACCCCAGGAGAAAAGGGAGCCCCCGAACCTGTGCCTTCACATCTGTCCCTGGAACACAGCCCCAGGCCAGGCGAAGTCCCTGATCCAAAGGGGTCCCCGTTGACCCAGGGGAGCGTCGGCTCCACTCCGACGCTCCCAGAAAGCAGAGGGGAGGGTCAGGAGCCAGTCTGCAGGCTCCAGGCTTCGAGTTCCCGGCTTTTTCTGTCGTCAACAGTGAGCCTGGGAAATCCCTTCGCCTAGGAAATCCCTTCGCCTCTCTGGGCCGGATTTTCACTTCTCAAGTGAGCCGAGGGGTCTCAGAGGCCTTTCCAGCCTGGTAGCTGGTCTGGGAGTTTCACTTAAACTAGAAAAGCAGTACGTCTGGTTCCGAGAGGGTGTGAACTGGGCACAGATAAGTGCCGGCTCAGGTCGGCTTCGGGGCGGCCCCCGCCCTGGCCCCCCCAGGGGACAGGATGGGACAGGGCTGGGTGTGCTGTCCTGCCACTGACTACATTTGGGTTTTAAAGTTTCCACCTGCTTCTTCCTTAAAAGAACTCGGCTTTCTGAACAGCTCTGCCCCGCCTCTTGGTGGGTCAGCCATCCAGCAGAGCAGGACCCCGAGTTCTGGGGCCCGAGTGCCGGGGTGTGAGCACTACTCTGCCATTCCAGCTGGGGCGCCTTGGCAAGTCACATGGCCTCTCAGGGCCTTGGTTGCCTCCTCTGTGCCTTGTGCGAGGGGAGTGGGGGAAATCAGCGCTTAACGCCACAGGATTCCCGTGATTGTTCAGACGATTTAGTTCGGGAGACATGCCTGGCGCCTTGCAGGTGATCAGTATACTTCCCATCATCGCTTCCACTCCTTCATCACCTACTCAAGGAAAACGTCCAGGCTCTTTCCTGCAGGTGCCCCAGAAGCCAGCCACTTTTACATCAGGGAGCACATTCTAGAATCCTAGAAGGTCAGGTGGAAGGACCCCAGGGAGCAACTGTTAACCCTCTCCATGGTATAGACAAGGAAACTGAGGCCCGGCCAGGTCGTCAACCTTGAACTAGAGCTCAGGTCTCTTGCTCCTAGTTGAGCCATCTCCCCGCCAGGTCTGTGGGTGCTCCCTTGGCCGAGCAGGGAGGCTGTGATGCTGGCTGTCAGTTAACATGGCTCAGTGGCCGGGTTTCGTGAAGCCCAGGTTCTCAGAGGGAACACCCTGGGGCCTGGCCTCGTGGCCTGGGAATGGCCTAGGCGGTGGCTGGGGAAGTGTGCTGTCAGGAGAGACTCTTCCTTCCCAGCGCCTCCTGTGTGGGAAGGGACTTCAGAGGAGAGGGGAGCCGGCCCCTGCCTCCCAGCAGCTTCACACCCTGACCCTTCACCCCGCAGCTGCTGGAGTGGATCCGCCGCACCATCCCGTGGCTGGAGAACCGGGTGCCCGAGAACACCATGCACGCCATGCAGCAGAAGCTGGAGGACTTCCGCGACTACCGGCGCCTGCACAAGCCGCCCAAGGTGCAGGAGAAGTGCCAGCTGGAGATCAACTTCAACACGCTGCAGACCAAGCTGCGCCTCAGCAACCGGCCCGCCTTCATGCCCTCCGAGGGCAGGATGGTCTCGGTGAGCCCCGTGGGCCGGCCCAGGTCCCCGGCCGGGTCGGCTTCCGCCCCTGAGCTGCTCCAATGCGGCACCGCAGCGGGCCCGACCCGCATACACCGCTGCAGAGTCATTTCTCCCTCCAGGTTACCCCCAGGCGGCAGCCCGCACTCAGCGACGTGGGGCAGCTTCTCAGCCCCGGGAGAGAGCCCCCTCGCTCCCGACCCTTCCGGTCCACACTTGCCCTTCCAGGCCCCTGAACATCCACCCCAGACTCCTCAGGACCGCCAGGTTCCCCCACCCCCAAAACAACTTTGCAAACACAGTGCTGCTCGACATACTGAACCAGAATGGGGCATGATTCAGCAGTGATACAGATACTGTTTACTCCCATGGAACCTTAAGCTCTTAAAAAAACTTATGTTACCTTAAACAGGTAACAGATTTTTGTGGTAGAATATTTTAAAGATACAAATAAGCAAAATGCAGAGACTAGAAATTACTTATTACTGACTTAAAAAATTTGGGGTGGGGGAGATTGTTTTAGTTTTCTAAATAGATACAGTTTTTAAGGCAATCCTAAAACATGTTTCATTTAGTATACTGCTTTTAAGAAAAGCTGACATTGTGACCATTTCCCATGTCTTTGTGACATGCGTGTCACTTTGTATGCTGTTTCTCCCTCCTTCCCCTCTTCTCAGGACTGAGGGAGAAATTGTATGAGCCACAGACATGTATAAAAGAAACTTTAAAAACTCACCAGGTTAGAGCTTTTGCCCTTTAAAATGGACAGTAATGAGAAGCCCTGGGCATATAAGGCAGGAAGCGGGGCAGGGGGACTCCCGGGCAAGACCTGCCAACGGCATTAGGAGGAGGCAGGACCCCAGGGACGTCTGGAGGACAGGGAAGAGGCCCCCGACATCGTGGATGTGGTTGGGAGAAATTGCAGTCCTTTTATGGGTTCCAGGCTCAGTCAGCAGCTTTTAGGTGACCAGAGCCACTGCCAGCCAGAGGGTGCTCTGTGCAGGTTAGGAAAAGTGCCACCTCCACCCCTCCTAGGGCAGAGGCAGCCTGGTCCCCGGGCACATGGCGGGGACCGAGGTGGGGACTCGAGTGGCACGTGGGCCAGATTCTTCAGATGCCTAGCCCGGTGCCCTCATGGTGACTGTAGTGGGGGCCCTGTCGGTGGTCCCTGTCTAAAGAGCCGTGGGTTTCTATTCAGCATGTCACTGTCCTCAGGCTCTTTGGCAGGCTCACCCAGGTCAGGGTGTCCGCAGACTCCAGGCTACTTCCCAGCAATCAAGAAATGTGGGCGCGTGGGAGGCTCCCGCGCCTGCTTGCCTGGTTCAGTTCATTGCTCTGTGTCCCTGGCTGGCCCTTCAAGCCCGGTGATTGGTCAGAATCCTTGTGGAAGTCAGTCCTGGGGCCATAGGGGGTCTTGGGCTCTTTCCCCACAGGGCTGCACACCCGAAGCCCCGTGGCTGGGTCACTCATGTGGACTCGGGCCCCCGTTCCTGGCCTGGTGCCCAGGAGCCCAGGGAAATACCAGTGGAGTTGGGTGGGTATGGCCAGATGTGGGGAAGAGGCCCCTCCTGGAAGCGTGGAGCAGCTGTGAGGGTCTCGGTGACCAGGTGGGACTGACCGTGCGCTTTCCACCCCCGCAGGATATCAACAACGCCTGGGGCTGCCTGGAGCAGGCGGAGAAGGGCTATGAGGAGTGGCTGCTGAACGAGATCCGGAGGCTGGAGCGGCTCGACCACCTGGCAGAGAAGTTCCGGCAGAAGGCCTCTATTCACGAGGCCTGGACGGATGGTAAGGCCCGCCCGGCCCCCTGGCTCCCCACAACCCAGCCACCAGCCACAACTCCCTTCTCTTGCTTTGTGCCGGTTTTGTTTTCTCTTCCTCATTCTTTGACATTAGGCAAGTTCAGCCAGCCTTTTGGTTGCCTCAGTGTTCTCATCTGTGAAGTGGGAATGCTGATAGGGACAGTCTGGCTGGATTACGAGAATTAAGTGAATTAGGACATGTGAAGCCCTGAGACGAGTTCCCTGGGTATTTTTCCTCCATTGCTTTCCCTCTTCCTGCTTCTGGCTTCCAGTGACAGGGAAGCAGGGCCCTTGCCTTAGCACGTGTGCGTCTCCATTACTCCAGCCTAGGGCCACCCCTGGGTCTGTCTGGTGTCTGCTTATTGTCAGCTAAGGTTAACTCCAGAGAGAGAAAGCCATACCCGGAATAGTCTTTTCCTCAGAACTTGGGCTGGGCGTGGAGAGAGGAACAGGGCTGCTCCAATGGTAGGGCCCTGCGACCGTGTCCGCTGGAGCCCTGGGCGAGACCCCACTGGCCAGTGGATCTGGAGACTTCCCAGCTCCACTCTGTTATGCCTCTCACACCTCAGGCTAGAGACGAGTAGGGACAGCCACGCCCCATGGCCACTTGGTAGTGGCTTGGCTTGGTAGGGGGTAGGAGCGCGCTGGACTCAGCCAAGGGGGGTGGGATTAGCTCCCTGTTGTAAGTACATCTGCTAGGCTTTGTACACTGTGTGTATAGAGTCAATATCTCCTGGCATGGATGGTGCAGAGTAGGAGAGAGTGGTAGAGGTTATACTGATTCACCCACATACTTCTATCTTGTCCTCTCCGGGGCCAAGGGACAGGTCAGACAAGGTACAGAGCAGGGATTGCCCCGTCAGCGTGCCAGCCACCAATGCTGGTGTGTCAGCCACCAGTGCTGGCGCACCGGCACACCCTGACAAAAGCAGCCTGGCTACGTGGATTCATTCATACCGAGTGATGTATGGCCCACCGACCCGGGGATCCGTGTCTTGAGGCCATCGAAAGAATTAATCCCAGGACTTCCGGCCAAGATGGAGGCAGAGGTAGACACACTGGGCCTCCTCGCACAACCAAGACAGGGACAACAACAATATAGAAACAGGGTAACAACCAGAACTGACAGAAAATTGAACTGTATGGAAGTCGGACGCCCAAGGAGTTAAAATAAACATGTTCATCCAGACCAGTAGGAGGGGTGGAGTCGGGCAGCCGGGAGGAGAAGGGTTGAGGAGCAAAGAGGTTGGGACCCGGCGCGTAAGGCATCCTGGGCGCACAAGACCACAGTGGGCGGATCCTGAGCACACAAGCGACGGCTGGCAGACCCCGGCCGGTGGAGGGGTGGCAACCGGCAGACCCAGCGAGGCGGCGATTGTGAAGCAAGGCACTGCGCGCAAGGCTGCTGGCTGACCCGGCGGTTCCAGGGTCTCAGCGCCAGGAAATGGAGCCTTGGGGCACTGATTGAAAACACCTGCGGGGGTTGAGGCGCAGGGAGAGACTCCCAGCCTCACAGGAGAGGTCATTGGAAAGACCCATGGGGTGCACAAGCCCACCCACACGGGAATCAGCACCAGAAAGGGCCAGTTTGCAGGGGGAAGTGGTGGAAGGGACTGAAGTCCCACAGAGAGCGAGTAAACGCCATTGTTCCTTCTCAGACCCTGCCCCCACATATAGCTTCACAACCCAGCAACTGGGGTGCCCCGCCCTGGTGAACACCTAAGGCTCTGCCCCTCATATGTAACAGGTGTGACCAGACCAAAAAAAAAAGATGGCTCAAACAGAAGAAGAAATGAAAGCCCCAGAACCAGTACTTGAAAGCGACGGAGAGATAGCCAACCTATCAGATGCACAGTTCAAAACACTGGTGATCAGGATGCTCACAGAATTGGTTGATTTTGGTCGCAAATTAGAGGAAAAAATGAAGGCTACAATAAGTGAAATGAAGAAAAATGCACAGGGAACCAGTAGTGATGGGAAGAAAACTGGGTCTCACATCAATGGAGTGGACCAGAAGGAAGAAAAAAAC
>JAPYXV010003272.1:0-12410 GCA_028533065.1 Trachops cirrhosus
CACAATGGCCGCCTCGCTGGATCTGCCGGTTGCCACCCCCTGGCTGGGGCCCACCAGCCACCGCTGCTTGTGCACCCAGGGTCTGCTAGGTCTGCCAGTCGCCACCCCCTGGCTGGGGCCCACCAGCCACTGCTGCTTGTGTGCCCAGGGTCTGCCTGCTGCGGGCTTGCGCGCCGTCCTGGGTGCTCAGCTCTCCACTCCGAGTCCCTGGCCTGGCTGCCCGACTCCGCCCCTCCTACCGGTCTGGATGAAAGTGTCTATTTTTAAATCCTTGGTTGTCTGACTTCCATAAACTTCAATTTTCTGTCAGTTCTGGTTGTTATTTTGTTTCTATATCTTTGTTGTCCCTATCTTGGTTGTGCGAGGAGGCACAGTACGTCTACCTATGCCTCCATCTTGGCCGGAAGTCCTCGTGAGGTCTTAATTTACTTAGATTTATATTGTCTCGAAGTTGGGTAACGTCAGTCCTGACTTTTTCTTCTAATTTAAATGGTAATTTAACAGTAGCATTCTAGGATTTTGATTGGGAGTTAATCAGATCTACAGATTTATTAAGGGAGACCTAACAGCTTCATGATACTAGGTCTCCCTGTCTAAGTAAATGGCTATAGGCTGCCCTTGATCATAAGGTAATAAGATAGTTTATGGGTGGCAATATTTGCAAATATTACATTATATGGTTTCTGATACTAGGCATACATGAGATTTGTGAAACAGTAGTAATCTTTTTAAGATTTTAGAAAATTATTAGATAATGTTATTCTTTGATACGTTTGGATGGCCTAAGCAGCACTGATTTATTTGCTGTTTAAGAGTAGTAGATGCTGCCTGGCTGGCATAGCTCAGTGGATTGAGCACGGGCTGTGAACCAAAGCATCGCAGGTTCGATTCCCAGTCAGGGCACATGCCTGGGTTGTGGGCCAGGTCCCCAGTGAGGACCACATGAGAGGCAATCACACATTGATGATTCTCTCTCTCTCCTTCTCCCTCCCTTCCCCTCTCTAAAAATAAATAAATAAAATCTTAAAAAAAAAAAAAAAGAGTAGTAGATGCTGCCCTGGCTGGTGTGGCTCAGTGGATTGAGTGATGGCCTGCAAATGAAAAGGTCGTCAGTTGGATTCCCAGTCAGGGCATGTGCCTGGGTTGTGGGCCAGATACCCAGTAGGGGGTGCACAAGAGGCAACCACACATTAATGTTTCTTTCCATCTCTTTCTCCCCCCTTCCCCTCTCTCTAAAAATAAATAAATGAAACCTTAAAAATGTATTTTAAGAAAAGGAGTAGTTGATTGGATTTTCATCCTGTAAACCTGAAAGTTTAGTTTTAATTTTCAGTCAGGGCACATACCCAGATTGCAGGTTTGGTCCCAGCTAGGGTCCTTATAAGAGGAAACTGACTAATCTCTCTCTCTCTCTCCTCCCTTCCCTTCCCCTCTCTTTTAAAAAAGGAGAGTAGTAGATGCTATTGATAAATCATATCATCAAGTGCTGTTTTGATGAAGAATATGGAAGTTGCTCAGTTCAGAAGTTGTACCTGTTCTTGGTGAATATTGATAAAATATATATTCCCAGAGATAGCCATGTCAAACAGACTTTCAAATTAAGTGCACTAAGTCACACAAAGCCTACATGGATTCTAAAGTATGATCTCATTTTCTTTATTTCACTCTTCTTTCTTGAGGAATCCAGCTTAGGTCCTTGAATCCTTCCATCTCTCTGCTCATAACCTTCCTTGTTTTCTAGTTCTTAGTTAGACCAGACATCAATAGACAAATATTTGGAGGACTAGTGAATTTTTTAGGGAAGCACAGAGTCCAGTGGTGCACGAGTCACTCACTGCCATCCCCTCCCCTGTCAGATCCGAACATTTCCTGCTTCTGCCACTGGGGACCCTGTCTGCCTCCAGGGGTCATAGAAAAGAAGTTGCTCCCACACAGGAGCCCTGACTCTCTGCAGAGCCTCGCTAGAAACTTTTAATTGTTTCTGGGAATTGGAAACTGGCAGAAAGTTTTTAGAAGTAGTCTCAACTGGCCCATTGTGCAGTGTCACCGGAGGTACAGGTGAAGTGGTAATCGCATTTCTCTGGGGAGGTGAGGTCACAGAGTCACAGAGCCTTATCACAATGTGGGCTGCCTCCCCTGCTACACAAGCCAGATGTCCTGACCTTCACCCTGAGCTTCCCCTGCTGGTGGCAGAGAAGACTGGGATGAGTATTTTCTGTGTCAGTCTGAGTGAGCAATCTGTAAGGGAATGAGCTGTATCAGGATCTGTGTCTGGGTGGGTTCTCCTGTCAGGAAAAGGGGTGTTTCTGCGCGTAGAAATTGGTTGAGTGTCAGAGCTACACAGGAGGAGCCATAATTCCTGAGGCATGGGCTGAGATGATAGAAACTGGAGGTTGGAGACCCTGCACCCATCTCTAACTGCTCCCAGTGTTCTTTAATGTTCCCTCCTTAAAGGCAATTTTTAGAGGTTGTCCCATGAAGTGATGAACTCTGACTTTTATGACCATTAATTCAGAAATTAGTGTGCTTTATCAAATCACAGAGAAATTTATATGATTAGTATAGGTGTCTCAAGTTCTATGCATGTGTTAGTAAGTTTGATGTACATAATTGCAAAATTTATATCTCAATGTAAATCATGTGAGTGTCATTTGCTGAACTATATTAGCTTTTCTCTTATTTAGGCTTGGTATGTCTAATAGATTGAGTAATTATGTCTCTCCTGAATGTATTATATTTACAATTTATTGATTGAGGTGGGACAATTTTTTTCTTTTTTTGTGATGTTTGAAAAAAAGACTTTCAGGAAAAGGTAACTTCACATGGGAAGAATTTGGATAGCAGACTAAGAGCTTCAGCAGTTTTTAGGCTCAAATGTATCCTCTGATATTTCATCTGGTTTTCGATATACTAATATCATATTCAGGCTCATCCTCTTGTTTCTTCTCTTTCTACTGATTTGATGCCCAAGATTTTAGGTTTTGAAATACAGAAGTGCATATTTGTTTAGATTTTCTTTATTTCTCAATTCACATATTACTTGGTTTCAATTATTCTTTTGAAATAAGGAACAAATAATTGCATGTTCTCTAATGAGAAATAATTGGTCCTACCTTTATTTTACACTTTTTATTTAAATTCCAAATCCCATATTTTAGGGCAAAGTGAAATTTACACAATAATTTCTGTAGTGGGTGCCGTGTGATTACTTCTGGGATTCTACTAACACGGGTCCACATCAGGAAACCCAATTTGTTCATAAAAATATTTGGTGCATCTACTTTGTTTTTTAGATTCCTGAGAGAACAAGTGGGGAGAGAGAGGGGAAGACATCGATGTGGAGAAACATTGATCAGTTGTCTCCCTCACACACCTGGACCAGGGGCTGACCTGGCAACCTAGGTATGTGGCCTAATCAGGACTCAAACCCACAACCTTTAAGTTTACAGAATGACACTCCAACCAACTGAGCCACACTGAACAGGGCTGCATCTGCATTTTATTAAGACTGCTTCTTTTTCATTCACAAGTGATATTGAGCAACAGAACAAATATTTTAATAGAAATGAAAAAAGGACATCATCAAACATGAAATCAATCTCAAATATGACAATGTATGCAAGTACCTGGACTTTTTCAAAGACAAAACCAGTTAGCTAGGAGAGTATAGCACAGTGGTAAACACTGATGTTATTGCAATCAGGCTACCTAGGTTCAACGCTGGACTATTCCAATATTTAAATGAGTCATATAACCTCTTTTTAGTCAAATTCTCCTTGTCTGGAAAAGGAGAATACTATGAGGTCTTAACTCAAATTCTTGTGCACATACAGTCTCATTTTTATGTAGAATCCTCTCTTTATGAATGTGCACACTGAACCCTGGGAAATAAAAGAATGGCCTCACCGGATCTGAAATACACAATGATCTTCCTGTGTCAGATGCTCATTGGAATCCTGGGGAATTTCTCCCTCTTATGTCATCACATGTCCCTTTACCTCAGTGGATACAGGTCAAAGTCCACAGATTTGATTCTCAGGCACCTGAGTTTAACCAACTCCTTAGTCATTCTTTCAAGAGGAGTCCCAGAGACAATGGCAGCATTGGGGTGGACACATTTTCTCAGTGATTTTGGTTGCAAACTTGTTTTTTATATTCACAGACTAGCCAGGGGTATGACCATGGGCAACACCTGCCTCCTGAGTATCTTCCAGGCCATCACCATCAGCCCCATGAACTCCAGGTGGGCAGAGCTTAAAGCAAAAGCTGCCAAATACATTGGCCCCTCCAATATGCTCTGCTGGATCCTGAACATATTGCTACATATTAGGGTTCCTGAGTACATAACTGACAAGTGTAACAACAAAAGCCTCTCAAAAACTATAGACTTTGGATACTGTGTTTCTGAACTTCATGCAAAAGACACAGACTTACTATATATAATCTTGATATCCACCCATGATATTTTGTGTTTAGGACTCATGGCTTGGGCCAGTGGGACCATGGTTTCCATTCTGTGCAGACACAAGCAGCGGGTCCAACACATTCATGGGACCAAAGTGTCCCCCAGATCCTCCCCTGAGATCAGAGCTACCCAGAGCATCCTTGTCCTGGTGACCACTTTTGTATCTTTTTATACCGTCTCCTTCTTTATTCACATGTATTTTGCTCTTTTTCGTAAGACCACTTGGCTGCTGATGAACATCTCTGCCCTAATCAATGCATGTTTCCCAACTGCCAGCCCCTTTGTCCTCTTGAGTTGTGACCAGCGTGTGTCCAGATTCTTCCTTGTGTACACTGGGAGACTCAAACAGTTGCCACATCCCTTCAGAATAGCATAAATTGTATGCTTTTCACTGTGTTTAGTCTCTTATGTGCTCTTCATGCAAAGAAGCTTGAGCAAAATTGGAGTCAGTCTCATTGCCTATGGAGTTTTGAATAAGACAGAGATTCTGTTGCAACAATAAATAATGAATAATAATATATGAAATCTTGTTTTATCACATTCTAGTAATTATTATGCAAGCGCTTGTGATTATATTTTAATAGTGGTTGTAGTCAAGTTCAGAGTCTGATGAACAATAAAACAGTCCTGAAATAATACAGGGAAATGATTTTCCATGTGTAATCTTTAGTGCAGAACATCAATGTCCTCAAGATTTACTGACCATGTGATAGTAAGAGCAGTGCCTTGAAAAGGAACTTCATGTGGGATGTGTCTCAAGAATCTCAGGGTAGAGGCTTCAGTGTCCCGTGTTTTCATGCAAGTGGTTTAGTTGAAGCTGGAGGGAAAAATTAGGTGTTGGTTATTAGGGACAATGACAGTCAAGTGTGAATATGATGCCTTACATTCTTGGAAAAGTAATGGTTGTTCAAAATGAGAAAATGGGTATCAGGAAAGATGAACACATTAAAATATTGTCCATTAAACATTAGGGGACAAAAAATGATTATTGAAAATACCTGCCAGCCCTGGCCGGGTAACTCAGTTGGTTAGAACACTGTCCCTATACACCAGGGCTGTGGGTTTGATTCCCCATTGGGGCACATGCAAGAGTCAACCAATGAATGCATAGAAAAGTGGAACAACAAATTGAAGTTTCTCTCTCTCCCTCTAAAATCAATAAATAAAATTAAAAAAAGAAAAAGATACCTGCCTAGACAAAATAGTTCTACATAATAAATCTACAAAAATGTTTCTGAAGCTTTAGGAAGAAATGATATACTAAATGGATATGGCAGAGCATTTAAATAAAAGGAGATTGACATATATTCTTATTTGGAAAGAGTATAAGCATTTAATTTTGACAAAAGTAAGGTGTGATTCAATTAAATCCAGTCATATCTCAATAGATTTTTTAGAATATTAAATTGCAGTGGAAAAATCAACAGAACAGCTTTGCTGTGTCATAGATTATGGATTGTTTTGTTTCCATTCTCATTTTTCTAAAAATGTGTGATTTGTATTTTGATTTGTTAACCTATTGATTATTTTAGTAGAATGTTGTTCAGCCTTCACGTTTGTGTCTTTTTAGATTTCTCTTCATAAAGCATTTGTAGTTTCATACCATAGTGACTGGAGAAAATATGTGACATTATTTAAGTCTTCTCAAATTTATTGACACTTTTCCATGGCCCAACATGTGGTCTATGCTGAAAAATATTCCTTATACACTTGAAAAGAATGTATATTCTGCTGTTTTTATTTTCAGTGGAATGTTCTGTAAGTATCTATTAAGTCCAGCTGCTCAAATGGCCCTACTGTGGCTTACATCCCAAATACTCCATGTTCTAAGTTTGCTCAAACTATGGCCCCAGCAACCCTGTCAGCATAGCCAGAACAGACCAGGCATGGCTTGCCCACAAGGCTCCCCATGTTTCATATCCACTCCAGATGCAGTTCCAAGAAGCCTTCCAATGTGGCCCCAGTGCAGCTTGCCCTTGGGATGCCCCATGGCCCATGCCCATTCCAATACCAGCTGGCCTGCCTAAGACAACTGGCACATGAAATCAGTAAAGGGGAAGCTCTCACACAAGTCCACTCCTTCATGGTGGAGTGGTTGCTGTTTTGCCTAATTCATGAACATGAACTTGGAGGGACAGCCAGAATGAGGAGACAGAGGAACAAGTTCCTAATGAAAGAACAGGACAAAGTTCCAGGAAAGGAACTGTGTGTAATGGAGACAAGCAGTCTACTAGATAATGCAGTTCCAAATCCTGGTTATTAAAATACTGAACAAACAGGGGAGAAGAGTAGATAAACTCAGTGATAAATTGAACAAGAATTTATAAATTTAGCCCTGGCTGGTGTGGCTCAGTGGATTGAGTCACCAGTTTGATTCCCAGTCAGGGCACATGCCTGGGTTATGGGCCAATTCCCCAGTAGAGGGCACGTGAGAGGCAACCACAGCGATGTTTTTCTCCCTTCTTTTCTGTCTAAAAATAAAATCTTTAAAAAATTGTTTTTAATTTATAAATTTAAAAGGAATAGCATGTGGGATGTTTCTTCAAGAATTTCTAAGTAGAGGCTTCAGTGTCCCTGTGTTGTGATGCAAGTGGCCTGAGGTGAAGCTGGAGGGAAAATTAGGTGTTAGTTACTATGGACAGTGAGAGTCAAGTTGTGAATATTGCACCTTACATCCTTGGAGAAATGGCAGTTGTTCAAAATAAGGAAATGTGTATTAAGATGAGCATATTAAAAATACTGTCTATTAAACATAGAATAGCAAACTTCAGGGGATAAAAGAGAACACAGGACAATATGTGAGCTGATATATAAAGACAATATAGGTGGAAGCAAACATTAAAGGGACATTTTATGTCTGTGATAAAAAGGATCAATTTTCATGACCTTTAGAAGGTAGATTGCTCTGGACTAGGTCTTGGTGCCAATTGGCTGGTGGAAAGAGATGGATTTAAGGAGGGATTTCTGAACTTCCAATTTGAGGAGACAGGCTTATAGAGAAAATTTCATCAAGCTAAGATTAGTAGAAAACTAGAAATTTGAAAGCCAAAGACATGAATCTATTCAATGTTTTATTAATGAGTTTTATTGCTTTTGAAATCACCAGCAGAGGAAACTGGACACATTGAGAAGAAAAAGGTAGTATTTCTTTTTAAAAAGGTAGTGTTAACTCAAACATGGAAATAAGTTAATGTAACTATCACTAAATTATAAGTGGTTGCAATTTTAATGTAATTTTTTTTATTTTGAAATAAAATTAAATTTGCAGAAATGTAGCAAAGGTAATATAGAAAGTTTATGTATTCTTCTTACCTGTTTTCCCTGTTGTTAATTGTTTATATTTCTACAACACCTCTCAGAAAACAAAGAAATCAACATTGACACCATACTGGAAATTAAACTGTAAACCTTATTTGCATTCTGCCAGTTTTAACACTAATGTCTTTTTTTTTTCCTCCTCTTCCAGGATTCTTTCCAGGACACTACATTTTAATTTGTCCACATGTCTCTTGAGATGCATCTTTCTTTTTCTCTGAGTCAGTTTCTCAGTGTTTTGCGGTTTTTCATGACCATGACGTGTGTGAGGAGCACTGGTCACATACTTTTCAGAATATCTCTAACCTTCAGTTTGTCTAGTGTTTTTCTCTGATTATTCAAGATTTATAGGCTTTTAGGAAAACACCTCATGTCCTCACATCATGTTGTATCAGGGGATCATGCAGATAGCATCACTCATCATTGGTGATGTTAACCTTGATCACTTGGTTACCAAGTGTTGGGCATGGTTGCAGGTCCTCCACTGTGAAGTTACTGCGTGTCCATTTTTGTTCTTCATTGATTGGAAGGGAGTCAGTCAGTTTAGCTCAGACATAAGTCGTAGGAGCAGCTGAATTAATCTCCACCTCCTGGAAAGAGGAATTCTGTGGATACCACTGGGCATTCTTCTTCAGGAAAGATTGTCTTTGCTTATGAGGGGGGTTTTGGTTGTTTTTCTTGTTTGCTTCTTTGGTGCTTTCAGTTTTACATCCCACATACCAGTGAAATCATAGGATTCTGTCTGACTAATTTCACTTAGCATGATATTCACAAGGTCTGTCCATGTCACAATGGCAGTATTCCATCTTCTCTTATGGCGGAGTAATATTCCCTTACATATATGTACACATCATGACTGTGGGTGGTGGGCACACAATGCAATAAACACATCACATGTCATAGAACTGTGCACTTGAAACCTCTGTAATCTTATGAACCAGTGTCACCCCAGGGAATATAATAAAAATTAAACAGCAGTCTCATAAGAAAGATATGTCTTTTCTCCTTCATATATTCGATTTTTATTCATTTCTTTGAAATAGAAGGTATATTGAGGAAACAAATTAATATTCCCCTTGGCCCTGTTGCATTCGCTTTGTGGGATAACAATCTCTAGGGGAGACAATACAAGTGCTATTTAATATGCCCACGTCATATATCTACATTACACTCAACCCACACACTGAGTTCTGCAGAGGGGCAAGAGAAATCTCTAGAGAAATGTTGGCTCAGGTCCTTTGTAGTGGTTGTTTTTGTTGAGGTTTAGAAATTTACTGTATTTTGATTTACACTAAGAAACACATATTTTGTCTTTACATAAGTATTTTACTTTTTGATATTATTGCACAATAAATAGAATTGTTTACTCAATTTTCTTTTTGTTATTAAATGATTGATTTTTATGTTTTGAGTTCATATTTTGCAACTTTTCTAATTCACTAGTTTTAACTTCTTTTTAACAGAGATTTCAGGCTTTTGATATATTACATCATTTGCTTCCTTTTTTTATTTGAATACCTTTTCTTTTTCTTGCCTATTTGTTCTGGCTAGACCTTCCAATGCTATTTTTATAAGACATAGTGGGAGCAGTTGTCCCTACCTAAAGGAAAAGCTTTGTCTTCATTTTGTATGATGTTAACAGTGGATTGTCATATATAGCCTTTTTTAGGTTAAGAGAGTTGATTATTTATGCCTACCAAATTGGATGTTCCTTATCAAGGAGGGCTAACTTTTAAAAGTTAAATGATTTCTGTGCATCAGTTGAGAGGATCATGTGTTTTTTCTTCATTCATTATTTTTGTTGTTATTGTTTTGCTTTTTGTTCTTTTTGTTCATTCTTTTTCTGTGTAGTATTACATCAAATTATTTTCATATGTTGAAGCATTCTTGCATTCCAAGGACCTATATCTCCTTAGTCATGGTGTATTGTCCTTTTATTGTATTGTTTAATTAGGTTTATTATTGTTTCATGGATTTTTTATAAGTATTTATCAGAGATATTGGTTATTGACTGTTTTGTATTTTCTTCATCTTGCTTTGGTATTGGGTAATTTCGGCTTCATTACCCAATAAGGCTGAGTTTGGAAGTGTTCTCCAATTTTTTGGGAAATGTTGGAGGAAGATTAGTGTTAATTCTTTTAAAATGTTTAGAATTTTGTAGTGAAGGTGTCTGGCCTTTCTTTGTGAATGCTTTTTAATGAATCATTCATTCCCCTTTCAAGTTCAAGGTCTGTTCAGATTTTGTATGTCTACATGATTTAGCCTTGGTAGGATTGTGTGTTTTTCTAGGAATTTATTCATTTCTGCTAGATTGTCCAATAATTTGTCATAGAATGGCTCATTCTATTCTATCATCATCCTTTTGATTTCTCTTGAATCAATTATAAGCAGTTTAATATTCTCTTTCTTTTCTGATTTTAGTTGAGGCTTCTTTCTTTATTTCATAGTTATGTGGCAAAGGGTGTGTTCAATTTTTTAACTTTTCAAAGAACCAACTCTTAAACCATTTTTTATTGTTCAGTTACAGTATATGTACAATATATTATTAGTGTCAGGTTACACACTGGGAATTAGACATTACATGAGTTTCTGCATGATTATCCTTATAAATCTTATACCCACATGACACTATACAGTTATTAGAATATTATTGACTGTATTTCCTATGCTATACTTTACATCCCCATGACTATTCTGTAATAACCAATTTGTACTTTCTAACCCTTTCACCTTTGTCACCCATCCTCCTGACCTCCCCCACCATCTAGTAGTTGAAAAAATGTTCTCTGTATCTATGAGTCTGTTTCTCTTCTGCCTGTTTATTTTGTTTTTAAAATTCAGTTGTTGATAGATATGCATATGTATTTATTGCCATTTTATTATTTGTATTTTTATCATTCCCCCCTTTTTAGATTTTTATTTTTTAAAGCTTTTAAAAAAGATTTTATTTATTTAGTTTTAGAGAGAGGGGAAGGGAAGGAGAAAGAGAGGGAGAGAAACATCAATGTGTGGATGCCTCTCATGCTCCCCCTACTGGGGACCTGGCCTGCAACCCAGGATTTTGCCTCAACTGGGACTCAAACTGGCAACCCTTTGGTTCTCAGGGCAGTGCTCTATCACTGAGCCACAGCAGCCAGGGCTGACTTAGTGCATTTTTACATTCAGGTGTTATGTTTGAAGCTTCCTGTTTCTGTTCGGTTTCTTTTTCCTTTTTGTTTTTAATCCTCACTCAGGGACATTTTTTCATTTTATGTGTTTGTTTGTTTGTTTGTTTGTTTAAACCCTATATTTTCCAAAACAAAAAAAGTGGAAAAAGTGACATTGATTTACATTTTAATAAATCTCTTCAATATCTGGCTTACTAGAAGGCAGGAAAAGTCATATTTGCTTTTGCATTCCATTGAAATATATGACAAATATCTAGCATTGCACAGGTATGTAGCTGGAAAAGAGAGTATTTGAACAAGCAATTATAGATGTTTTTACAAGACTGCACCAAAACTTGACAAGTGGTAGTTTTTTAAAAATTTTTATTGTATTTTTTTCCATTACTGTTTAGTCCCCTTATACTCCCTTATCCCCTGCAGTCACCACACTGTTGTCCATGTCCATCAGTACTTTTTCTTTTTTCTTTAATCCTTCCACCCCAACCTCCCCCTACCCTTAGGTGTCATCCTGCTATCTATGAGTCTGTCTCTATTTTGCTTGTTAGTTCATTTTATTCATTACATCCCAAGTGTGAGTGAAAGCATATGGTATTTGTTTTTCTCTGACTGGCTTATTTTACTTAACATAACATTCTGCAGGTCCATCCATACTGTTGCAAAGGTAACATTTTATTTTTTATGGCTGAGTAGTATTCCATTGTGTAAATGTCCCATAGTTGTTTTGTCTACTCTGCTACCAATAGACATTTGGGCTGCTTCCATATCTTGGTGATTGTAAATAATACTGCAATGAACATAGGGGTGCTTATGTTCTTTTGAATTAGTGTTTTGGGTTCCTTCAGGTATAGTCCCAGAAGTGGGATCACTGGGTCAAAAGGGCCATTTTTAATTTTTTGTGGTATCTCCCTATTGCTTTCCACAGTGGCTGCACCAACCTGAATTCCCACCAAGAGTGTGAAAGGGTTCCCCTGTCTCCACATCCTCACCAACACTTAATGTTTGTTGATTTATTGATGATAGCCATTCTGACAGGTATAAGATGATATCTCATTGTGTTTTTATTTGTTTATTTAATTTTTAATATATTATATTGATTATGCTATTACAGTTGTCCCATTCCCCACCTTCACTCCCCTCCAACCTGCACATCCTCTTCCACCCACATTCCCTCCCTTTAGTTCATGTCCATGTGTCATAAGTTCTTTAGCTTCTACATTTCCCCTAGTATTCTTGCCCTTACCCTATTTTCTACCTACCGTTTATGCTACTTATTCTCTGTACCTTTTCCCCCTCTCTCCTCCTCCCACTCCCCTGTTGCTAACCCTCCATGTGATCTCCATTTCTGTGGTTCTGTTCCTCTTCTACTTGTTTGCTTAGTTTCTTTTTGTTTTCGTTTTAGGTGTGGTTGTTAATAATTGTGAGTTTGCTGTCATTGTACTATACATGTTTTTGATCTTCTTTTT
>JAPYXV010003273.1:0-12409 GCA_028533065.1 Trachops cirrhosus
TATCCCTAACCCTAATCCTATTCCTAACCTTAGCCCTAGCCATAACTCTAACCCTAACACTAACCCTACACCTAGTCCTAACCCTAAACATAATCTTAGCCCTAACCCAAGTCTTCGCCAAAAACCTAGCCCTAAACCCAGCCCTCAACCTAGCCTTAGCCCAAGAAATAGCCCTAGCCCTAACCCTATCCCTACCCTAGCCTAACCCTAACCCTAAACCTTACGCTAAACCTAGTCCTAGACCTAGCCCTAGCGCTAACCCTAATCCTAAACTTAGCCCCAGCCCTAGCCATAACCCTAGCCCTAGTCCTAACCCTACCCCTAGCTTTAGCCAGAAACCTTCTCCTCGGTCTACCCCTAACCAAAAACCTAACCGTAACACTGGCCCTAACTCAAACCGGAACCTAATTCTAGACCTAACCCTACACCTCACGATAAAACTAGCCCTAAACCTAGCCCAAACGCTAGCCCTAACCCCAACCCTAGCCCCAACTCTAATCCTAATCCTAGCACCACGACTAGTCTTAGCCAAAAACTTAGCCCTAAACCTACCCCTAAACCTAGCCCTAGCCATACCCCTAGTCCTAGTCCTAACCCTAACCTTAAACCTGGAGGTAACTCTACACCTAGCCCTACACATAACCATAACCCTAACCCTAACCTTAGCCCTAGCAATAACCCTTCACCGAGCTCTATCCCTAACCCTAAACCTAACCCTGACACAAGCCCTACCCCTAACCGAAAACCTAATCTAATTCTAGACCTAACTCTATCCCTAACCCTAATCCTAATTCAAAACCTAGCCCTAACCCTAGCCGAAACGCTAGCCCTAGTCCAAAACCTAACACTAACCTTAACCCTATCCATAATCCTAAACCTAACCCTAACCCTAGCCCTAGACTTAGCCCTAGACCTAACACTAACACGAACACTAAACCTAAACCTAGCCATACCGCTATCCCACCCCTAACACTAACCCTAATCCTAACACTATGCTGAACCCTGAACTTCAACCTAGCCCTAGCCCTAGTCCTAGCCCTACCCTGACCCCTAACCCTAATCCTAACCCTAGCTCTAAACCTAACCCGAACACTAGCCCTGACCCTAACTCTAATCCTAACACTAGCCCTAGCCCTAACCCTAACCCTAATCCTAGCCCTACCGCTAGTCTTAGAGCAAAACCTAGCCCTAAACCTACCTGTAGCACTAGACCTAGCCCTTGACCTCAACCTGGCACTAACCCTAACCCTAGCCCTTCCAAAAACACAAACGCTAACCCTGGCCCTTACCTGAAACCTCACCCTAACCCTAGCCCTCGGCGTAACCCTAAATCAAACCCTAACCTATCCATAACCCCAGGCATAATCCTAAACACAACCCTAACCCTAACCCAAACCCTAACCCTAACCCTAACCTAATCCAAACACTAAACCTAACACTAATTATAGCCCTAGACCTAAACCTAACCCTATCCCTAACCTGAACAGTAACCCTAACCATAGCCCTAGACCTAACCCGACCCGATCCCTAATCCTAACCCTAATCCTAACCCAAGGCCTGGCCCTAACCCTAACCATAACACTAACCCTAGACCTAACCATATCCCTAACCCTAACCCTAACCCTAACCCTTACCCTAGCCCTAGACTTAGCCCTAGACCTAGCACTAACACGAACACTAAACCTAAACCTAGCCATACTGCTAGCCCATCCCTAATACTAACCCTAATCCTAACACTATGCTGAACCCTGAACTTAAAACTAGCCCTAGCCCTAGTCCTAGCCCTACCCTGACCCCTAACCCTAATCCTAACCCTAGCCCTAGACCTAACCCTAACACTAGCCCTAACCCTATCTCTAATCCTAACACTAGCCCTAGCCCTAACCCTATCCATAATCCTAAACTTAGCCCTAACCCTAACCCTAATCCTAGTTGTACCACTAGTTTTAGCCCAAAACCTAGCCCTAAACCTACCTGTAGCCCTAGACCTAGCCCTTGCCCTCAACCTGGCACTAACCCTAGCCCTAGCCCTTCCAAAAACACAAACCCTAACCCTGGCCCTTACCCGAAAGTTCACCCTAACTCTAGCCCTAGGTCTAACCCTAAATCAAACCCTAACCTATCCATAACCCCAGGCGTAATCCTAAACACAACCCTAACCCTAACCCAAACCTTAACCCTAACCCTAACCTAGGCCAAACACTATACCTAAGGATAATTATAGCCCTAGACCTAAACCTAACCCTATCCCTAACCTGAACCGTAACCCTAACCATAGCCCTAGAACTAACCCTACCCGATCCCTTACCCTAACCCTAACCCTAACCCTAGCCCTAGACCTAACGATATCCCTAACCCTAACCCTAACCCTAACCCTAGCCCTACCCCTCATTCTAGCCCTAACCATCAACCTAACCCTAAACCTATCCCTAACAGTAAACCTAGCCCTAGCCCTCACTCTAGACCTAGCCCTAACCCTAACCCTAACCCTAACCCTAACCCCAACCCTAGGCCCAACTCTAACCCTAATCCTAGCATAACCACTAGTCTTAGCAAAAAAAACTAGCCCTAAACCTACCGTTAAACCTAGCCCTAGCCCTAGCCCAAGACCTAGCCCTAACCCTAGCCGCAACGCTAGCCCTAGTCCAAAACCTAACACTAACCTTAAACCTATCTATAATCCTAAACCTAACCCTAACCCTAATCCTAACCCTAACCCTAGCCCTAGACTTAACCCTAGACCTAGCACTAACACCAACACTAAATGTAATCCTAGCCATACCGCTAGCCCACCCCTAACACTAACCCCAATCGAAACTCTACGCTGAACCCTGAACTTAAACCTAGCCCTAGCCCTAGTCCTACCCCTACCCTGACACCAAACCCTAATCCTAACCCCAGCCCTAGCCCTAACCCTAACTCTAACCCTAACACTAGCCCTAGCCCTAACCCTATCCATAATCCTAAACTTAGCCCTTAGCCTAACCCTAATCCTAGCTCTACCACTAGTCTTAGAACAAAACCTAGCCCTAAACCTACCTGTAGCCCTCGACCTAGCCCTTGCCCTAAACCTGGCCCTAACCCTAACCCTAGCCCTTCCAAAAACACAAACCCTAACCCTGGCCCTTACCCGAAACCTCACCCTTACCCTAGCCCTAGCCCTAACCCTAATCCTAACCCTAACCCTAACCCTAGCCCTAGACCTAATCATATCCCTAACCCCAACCCTAACCCTAGCCCTACCCCTCATTCTAGCCCTAAGCATAAACCTAACCCTAAACCTATCCCTAACACTAAACCTAGCCGTATCCCTAACTCTAGACCTAGCCCTAACCCTAACCCTAACCCTAACCCTAACCCCAACCCTAGCCCCAACTCTAACCCTAATCCTAGCACAACCACTAGTCTTAGCAAAAAGCTAGCCCTAAACCTACCGCTAAACCTAGCCCTAGCCCTAGCCCAAGACCTAGACCTAACCCTAGACGAAACGCTAGCCCTAGTCCAAAACCTAACACTATCCTTAACCCTATCTATACTCCTAAACCTAAACACTGGCCTTAACTCAAACTGGTACCTAATACTAGACCTAACCCTATATATAACCCTACACCTCACGATAAAACTAGCCCTAAACCAAGCCCAAACGCTAGCCCTAGCCTTAACCTTAACGCGAAACTTAACCCAATCCATAACCCTAGCCCTAAACCTACTCTTAACCCTAACCCTAGGCCTAGCCCTAACCTAACCATACCTCCTAACCCTAACCCTAAACCTGGCACTAGCCCAAGAACGAGCCCTAATCCCTGCCCTAACAATAGCCCTAGCCCTGGCCCTAACCCTAAACCTAACCCTATCCCTAACCTTAACCCTAAACCTAACCCTAGCTTTAGCCCTAATCCTAATACGAGTCTTTTCCTTGGCTGTAGCCCTAGCCCTAGCCCTAGCCCTAGCCCTAACCCTAAACCTAACCCCATCCCTAATCTTAACACTAAACCTAACCCGAGCCTTAGCCCTAACCCTAATCCTAAACCTGGTCTTAGCCCAAAACCTAGCCCTAATCCTAGCTCTAAACATAGCCTTAGCCCTATCCCTAGCCCTAGACCTAAACCTGGCCCTAACCCTTGCCCTAACCCTTGCCATAACACTAACCCTAACCCTAGCCCTAACATTAATCCTAACCCTAACACTTGCCCTAGCCCTTGCCCTAGCCTTAGCCCTAGCCATTGATGTAACCCTAACACTAACCCTAAACCTAACACTAACCCGAACCCGAAACCTAAACCTAGCCCTAGCCCTGGCCCTCGCCTGACCCCTAACACTAACCCTAGCCCTAGCCTAGAGCAGACCCTAACCCCAACCCTAAACCTAACACTACACCAAACCCTGAACCAAAACCTAACCATATCCCTAGCCCAAACTGCTAACCTAAACCTAAACCTAACCCTAACCCTATCCCTAACCCTAACACTAATCCTAACCCTACCCTAGCCATAACCCTAAACATAGCCATAGCCCTACCACTAGCGCTATCCATAACACTAACCATAGACCCAGCCCTAGCCATACCAATAGCCCTAGTCCTAACCCTAATGTTAAACCTGGACGTAAACCTACACCTAGCCCTACACATAACCATAACCCTAACCCTAACCTTAGCCCTAGCAATAGCCCTTCACCTGGCTCTGTCCCTAAACCTAAACCTAACCCTAACACTAGCCATACCCCTAACCGAAAACCTAACCTAATCCTAGAACTAACCCTATCCCTAACCCTAATCTTAACAGAAAACCTAGCCCTAACCCTAGCCGAAACGATAGCCCTAGTCCAAAACCTAACAAAAACCTTAACCCTATCCATAATCCTAAACTTAACCCTAACCCTAACCCTAATCCTAACCCTAAACCTAGCCCTAGACTTAGCCCTAGACCTAACACTAACACGAACACTAAACCTAAACCTAGCCATACCGCTATCCCACCCCTAAAACTAACACTAATCCTAACACTACGCTGAACCCTGAACTTAAACTTAGCCCTAGCCCTAGTCCTAGCCCTACTCTGACTCCAAATCCTAATCGTAACCCTAGCCCTACACCAAACCCTAACACTAGCCCTAATCCTAACTCTAATCCTAACACTAGCCCTAGCCCTAACCCTATCCATAATCCTAAACTTAGCCCTAACCCTAACCCTAATCCTAGCCCTACCACTAGTCTTAGCCCAAAACCTAGCCCTAAACCTACCTGTAGCCCTAGACCTAGCCCTTGCCCTAAACCTGGCTCTAACCCTAAACCTAGCCCTTCCAAAAACACAAACCCTAACCCTGGCCCTTACCCGAATCCTACCCTAACCCTAGCCCTAGGCCTAACCCTAAATCAAACCCTAACCTATCCATAACCCCAAGCATAATCCTAAACACAAGCCTAACCCTAACCCAAACCCTAACCCTTACCCTACCCTAGGCCAAACTCAAAACCTAACGCTAATTATAGCCCTAGACCTAAACCTAACCCTATCCCTAACCTGAAACGTAACCCTAACCATAGCGCTAGACCTAACCCGAACCCGATCCCTAATCCTATCCCTAATCCTAACCCTAGCCCTGGCCCTAACCCCAACCCTAACCCTAGCCCTAGACCTAACCATATCCCTAACCCTAACTCTAACCCTAGCCCTATCCCTCATTCTAGCCCTACCAAAAACCTAACCCTATACATATCCCTAACACTAAACCTAGCCCTAGCCCTAAATCTAGACCTAGCCCTAACCCTAACCCTAAACCTAACCCTAGCCCCAACTCTAACCCTATTCCTAGCACGACCACTAGTCTTAGCCAAAAACCTAGCCGTAATCCTACCCCTAAACCTAGCCCTAGCCCTAGCCCAAGACCTAGCCCTAACCCTAACGCTTGCCCTACCGAAGCCGTAGACCTAGCCCAACCCCTAAACCTAAGGCTAAAACAAGCCCTAGACCTAACCATAACCCTATCCCTAACCCTAATCCTATTCCTAACCTTAGCCCTAGCCATAACTCTACCCCTAACACTAACCCTACACCTAGTCCTAACCCTAACCCCAATCCTAGCGCAAACCCAAGTCTTAGCCCAAAACCTAGACCTAAACCTAGTACTCAACCTAGCCGTACCCCAAAAAATAGCCCTAGCCCTAACCCTATCCCTACCCTAGCCTAACGCTAACCCTAAACCTAACGCTAAACCGAGCCCTAGACCTAGCACTAGCGCTAAAGCTAACCCTAAACTTAGCCCCAGCCCCAGCCATAACCCTAGCCCTAGTCCTATCCCTAGCCCTAGCTTTAGCCAGAAACCTTCACCTAGCTCTATCCCTAACCAAAAACCTAACCGTAACACTGGCCCTAACTCAAACCGGAACCTAATTCTAGACCTAACCCTACACCTCACGATAAAACTAGCCCTAAACCTAGCCCAAACGCTAGCCCTAGCCCTAACCCTAACCCTAACCGCAACCCTAGCCCCAACTCTACTCCTAATCCTAGCACCACGACTAGACTTAGCCAAAAACCTAGCCCTAAACCTACCCCTAAACCTAGCCCTAGCCATACCCCTAGCCCAAGTCCTAACCCTAAACTTAAACCTGGAGGTAACCCTACACCTAGCCCTACACATAACCATAACCCTAACCCTAACCTTAGCCCTAGCAATAGCCCTTCACCGACCTCTATCCCTAACCCTAACTCTAGCCCTACCCCTAACAGAAAACCTAACCTAATCCTAGACCTAACTCTATCCCTAACCCTAATCCTAATGCAAAACCTAGCCTTAACCCTCGCCGAAATGCTAGCCCTAGTCCAAAACCTAACACTAACCTTAACCCTATCCATAATCCTAAACCTAACCCTAACCCTAGCCCTATACTTAGCCCTAGACCTAACACTAACATGAACAGTAAACCTAAACCTAGCCATACCGCTATCCCACCCCTAACACTAACCCTAATCCTAACACTATGCTGAACCCTGAACTTCAACCTAGCCCTAGCCCTAGTCCTAGCCCTACCCTGACCCCTAAACCTAATCCTAACCCTAGCTCTAAACCTAACCCTAAGACTAGCCCTAACCCTAACTCTAATCCTAACACTAGTCCTAGCCCTAACCCTATCCATAATCCTAAACTTAGCCCTAACCCTAACCCTAATCCTAGCCCTACCGCTAGTCTTAGCGCAAAACCTAGCCCTAAACCTACCTGTAGCACTAGACCTAGCCTTTGCCCTCAACCTAGCCCTAACTCTAACCCTAGCCCTTCCAAAATCACAAACGCTAACCCTGGCCCTTACCTGAAACCTCACCCTAACCCTAGCCCTAGGCCTAACTTTAAATAAAACCCTAACCTATCCATAACCCCAGGCGTAATCCTAAGCACAACCCTAATCCTAACCCAAACCCTAACCCTAACACTCACCTAGTCCAAACACTAAACCTAACCCTAATTATAGCCCTAGACCTAAACCTAACCATATCCCTAACCTGAACCGTAACCCTAACCATAGCCCTAGACCTAACCCTAACCCGATCCCTAAACCTAACCCTAACCCTAACCCTAGCCCTAACCTTAAACCTAACCCTCACCCTTGACGTAGACCTAGCCCTAGCCCTATCCCTAGACCCAACCCTGATCCTAACCCTACTGCTAACCTAATCCTATTTCTAACACTAATTCTAACCCTAACCCTAGTCCTAACCCCAAAACTAATCCTAGTACTTGCCCTAGGCTTATCCGGAAACCTAGACCTAAACCTAGCCTGAAATGTAGACCGAGCCCTAGCCCCAGGCCTAACACTAACCCTAACCCTAGCCGTAACCCTAACCCTAACACTAACACTAACACTAATCCGTGACCTAGCCCTAGCCCTAGCCCTAGACCTAATACTGGCCGTACCCTAACCCTAAACCTAACCCTAAACCCACCCTTAACCCTAGCCCTAAACTTAACCTCAACCCTAAACATAACCCTAGCACTACCGTTACCCGTCACCCTAACACTATCCCTAACCCTAAACCTACACCTAATCCTAAACCTAGTCCTACCCCTATCCCTAACCCTAACTCTAACCCTAACCCTTACCCTAACCCTAGGCCTATACCTAACCCTAATCTTAGCCCAGGCCCTAGACTTAACCCAAAACCTAGCCCTATAGCTAGCTCTAAACCTAGCCCTACCCTTAGACCTAGCTCTAGCCCTAACCCTATCCCTATTCTAGGACTAAACCTAACCTTAACCCTAAAGCTAACCCTAACCCTAGCCCTAACCCTAGCCCTAACCTAACCTTAAACCTAAGCCTAAGCGTAACCGTAACGCTAGCCCTAAACCTAACCCAAGCCCTTCCACTACCCCCCCTCTAATACTATCCATAAACCTAACCCTACACCAAAGCCTAACCCTAACCCTCACCCTAACCCTGTCCCTAGCCGTAACCCTAATTCTCCCACTAACCATAACTCTAACCCTAAACCTATTCCTACCCCTAAACCTAGCCCTAACCCTAACCATAAACCTAAACCTAACCCGAAACCTAAACCTAACCCTAGCCCTACTCCCAGCACTAGCGCTAACCCTAACCCTAGCCCCATCCCTAGGTATAAACCTAGTCCCAGTCTTAACCCTAAACCGAAACGTAGACGTAACCTACCCATAGCCCTACACAGATCCCTCATCCTAACCCTAACCTGAGCCCTAGCCATAGCTCTTCACCTAGCCCTAACCCTAGCCCTAACGCTAGCTCTGGCCATAACCCTAACCCTAACCCTGTATGTAACCTTACCCCTAAACCTAACCCTAAACCTAACCCAAGCTCTAGCCCTAGCCCTAACCATAACCCTAAACCTAACCCTAAACGTAGCACTACCCCTAGCCCTAACCCTAACCCTGGCCCTAAATCTAGACTTAACCCTTCCCCTAACCCTATGCCTAACTCTAACCCTAGCCCTTGCCCTAGCCCATGTCTTAGCCCTAGATCTAGAAATAATGATGTCCCTAACAATTGCCTTAGCCCTAGGCCTAACATTGACTCTAACCCTAGCCCTAACCCTAACCCTTGCCGAAGTTCTAGCCCCAGCCCTAATATTAACAATAACCATAACCCTATCCCTAGCCCTAGCCCTACCATATCCCAAACCTGGCCATAAACCTTTCCCTAGCCCTATTCCTAACACTAACCCTAACCCTAGCCCTACACCTAACCATAATCCTAGACATAGCCCTAGAAATGGACTCAAAGCTAGTCGTAAACCTAGCCCTATCTCTAGCCCTAGCCCTAGCACTAGCCCTAACCGTATCCCTAACCCTGGCCCGAAACCTTGTCCTAGCCCTAGCCCTACACTAACCTTACCCCGAGCCCTAACCCTGACCCTAACCCTAACTCTAACCTGAGCCCTAACCCTAACCAGAATCCTAGACCTAGCCCTAGACTTAGAACAAAACCTAGCCCTAAATCTAGCCCTATCTCTAGTCCTGGCCCTACACCTAAGCCTAACCCTAACCATTACCCTAACACTAGCCCGAACCATAACCCTAATCCTTGCCCTACCGGTAGCCCTAGCCCGACCCCAAACCCTAACCCTAACCCTAGCCCGGAACTAACCCTAAACCTATGCCTAAACCTGCACCTAATGCTAAAGGTAGCGCTACCCCTAAGCCTAAGACTAACACTAACCCTAACCCAAACCCTAATCCTAGCCCTAGCCCTAGACTTACCCCAACCCTAGCCCTAAACCTAGCCCTAGCCCTAGCTCTAGGCCTAGCCCTAGCCCTAGCACTAGCCCTCACCCTATCCTGACCCTAGCCATAATGCTAACCCTAACCCAAACCCTATCCCTAACCCCAGACATAAACATTACCTTAAAATAACCCTAACCCTAAACCTTCCAATACCTGAACCCTAAAACTATGGCCAAACCTAACCAACAACCAAAGTCTAACCATAACCCTAACGCTAGGCCTAACCTGAAACCTAGCCCTAACCCACACCCTAACTTAAACTTAGACCTACCCCTAACCCTAATTCTAAACCTATCCCTAGCGCTAACCTTAATTCGCACTAACCATCACCCTATCCCTAAACCTATCCCTAACACTAAACCTAGCCCTAGCCCTAACCCTAGCTATATCCCTAACCCTATCCAAAACGTAAATCTAACTCTTACCCTAAACCTAAACATAGCCCTAGCACGAGCACTAGCGCTAACTCTAAGCCTAACCTGAAAACCGCCCTAGCCATAACCTCAGCCCTAAAACTAACCCTAAACCTAAACCTAGATGTAAGCCTACCCCTACTCCTACACATAACCCTAACCCTAACCCTAACTGGACTCTTGGACCTAGCCACAGACCTTCCCCTAGCTCCAACACTAACCTGAAACCTAACAATAAACCTAACCCTAACCCAAACCTTAATCCTAACCCTAGCCTAGCCCAAAACCTAAACCTAACCCTCACTATAGCCATAGATGTAACACTAACCCTATCCCTATCCCTATCCCTAACCCTAGCCAGAGACCTAACCCTAACCCTATCACTGACCCTAAACATAAACCTAACCTTGCCCTGGCCCTAACACTAAACCTAAACCTTGCCCTAGCCCATGCTCTAGCCCTAACCCTAACCCTGACCCTAACCCTAGAGCTAACCCTAACCCTAACACTAAACCTAACAATAACCAGAACCCTAAACCTAAACCTAGCCCTAGCATAGCCCGAAATATAACCCTTACACTAACCCTAGCCCTAGACCTAACCCTAACCATATCCCTAACCCTAACCCTAATTATAACCATAACCCTAGCCCTAACACTAACCCTAAACCTAACCCTAGCCCTAACCCTAATCCTAGACCTAGCCCTAGCCCTAAATTTAGCCCAATCCCTAAACCTGGACCTAACCATTGCCTAGCCCTAGTCCTAACACAAAACTTAACCCTGGCCTTACCCTAACCCTAACACTAACCCTAATCTGTGACCTAGCCCTAAACCTAGCCCTAGAATTAATACTGGCCCTACCCTAACCCTAACCCTAACCCGAACCCTAGCCCCAACTCTAATCCTAATCCTAGCACCACGACTAGTCTTAGCCAAAAACCTAGCCCTAAACCTACCTGTAGCACTAGACCTAGCCCTTGCCCTCAACCTGGCCCTAACCCTAACCCTAGCCCTTCCAAAAACACAAACCCTAACCCTGGCCCTTACCCGAATCCTCACCCTAACCCTAGCCCTAGGCCTAACCCTAAATCAAACCCTAACCTATCCATAACCCCAGGCGTAATCCTAAACACAACCCTAACCCTAACCCTAACCCAAACCCTAACCCTAACCCTAATCTAGTCCAAACACTAAACCTAAACCTAATTATAGCCCTAGACCTAACCCGAACCCGAACCCTAATCCTAACCCTAATCCTAAACCTAGCCCTGGCCCTAACCCTAAACCTAACCCTAGCCCCAGACCTAACCATATCCCTAACCCTAACCCTAACCCTAACCCTAGCCCTATCCCTCATTCTAGCCCTAACCATAAACCTAACCCTAAACCTATCCCTAACTCTAAATCTAGCCGTAGCCCTAACTCTAGACCTAGCCCTAACCCTAACCCTAACCCTAATCCTAACCCCAACCCTAGCCCCAACTCTAACCCTAATCCTAGCACAACCACTAGTCTTAGCAAAAAGCTAGCCCTAAACCTACCGCTAAACCTAGCCCTAGCCCTAGCCCAAGACCTAGCCCTAACCCTAGCCGAAACGCTAGACCTAGTCCGAAACCTAACACTAACCTTAACCCTATCTATACTCCTAAACCTAAACACTGGCCCTAACTCAAACTGGAACCTAATACTAGACCTAACCCTATATATAACCCTACACCTCACGATAAAACTAGCCCTAAACCTAGCCCAGACGCTAGCCCTAGCCCTAACCTTAACGCGAAACTTAACCCAATCCATAACCCTAGCCCTAAACCTACTCTTAACCCTAACCCTAGGCCTAGCCCTAACCTAACCATACCTCCTAACCCTAACCCTAAACCTGGCACTAGCCGAAGAACAAGCCCTAATCCTTGCCCTAACAATAGCCCTAGCCCTGGCCCTAACCCTAAACCTAACCCCATCCCAAACCTTAACCCTAAACCTAACCCTAGCCTTAGCCCTAACCCTAATCCTAAACCTGGTCTTAGCCCAAAACCTAGCCCTAAACCTAGCTCTAAACATAGCCTTAGTTCTATCCCTAGCCCTAGACCTAACCCTGGCCCTAACCCTTGCCCTACCCCTTGCCATAACACTAACCCTAACCCTAGCCCTAACGCTAACCCGAACCCTAAACCTAAACCTAGCCCTAGCCCTAGCCCTCGCCTGACCCCTAACACTAACCCTAGCCCTAGCCATAGACCTGAC
>JAPYXV010003274.1:0-12408 GCA_028533065.1 Trachops cirrhosus
GAAGCAGACGATGGAAGGAAGAAGAGGTAAATTTGGAAAGCAAGGGAGCAGGGTCAAGACCAGTGTGACAGAAAGAGAAGCACAAAGAACTGATAGATCAAAAAATAATAGGCATTAAAAGATGAAAGGTTACTTTAAGATAATTAAAAGAAAACAAAAACAAAACAAACACACAAAAAACAAACAAAAGAAAACAAAACAAAAAACACCATTGTTGGTTTCAGACTGGCCAAACCCGTCTTCTAGCTGGCTTCAGCACACTGAGGGGTGACTAGAGAAAGTTTTTCTCTGTTCCCGTTCAGGACCCAGTCAGCCTCCGGTGCACTGTTCGCAGTGTAGGCACGCGGTCTCCCCCAAGCCCGTCTGGTGCCTCCCAGAAGGGATCCGTGTGTTGGGGGGTCTGGGTAGAGCTATGTGCATCCTTGGGAATTCACTTCCGTGTGTTCTGATGTCCTGCGGAGCGCCTGTGCCATTTCCAGGTCCACGGATGGCCACTCTCTGGGTCCCGAAGGTGCCCACTTCTCCTACCTCCAGGGCCTGGGCCTCACAGGTCCCGCGGAGGGCCTGCGCCTTTTCCTTTTCCAATGCTGTGGTTTCCGAGACTTTCACTAAACCACGCTCTCTGTTCGGGTTTTTCAATGTCCTCTACAATTTGCGATCTCCTATTTTCATTTATGACGTGATAATGTTGGCTCTTTGCTCTGTTCCTACCTAGAATGTCTAGGATTTTTTTCCTGGTTGTGGGAGAGTAGAATCTGCTGCATCCTACCACGCCGCCATCTTGGACTCTGTCCAAGCAAGTTTTTATTAAAACAAATGTTTCCATTTGTTCAAGCAGACAAAGACTGAGCCTGAGTGAGAAAACAAAGCCCCTGTCAATAAAACTGGCAGAATTTTCCAGATGAAAATGGTTCGGTACACTTATCTATCTATATTTTTATGTAAAGCAATATAAATCTACATAAAACCATGGTATTTTTTTGCACAAGTCCCAATGAAAGCCTGTGCCATTGAGGTATATTACCATCCACCATTGCTTAGTATTCACTGTAGGAAACACCTATTATCTCTTTCCTGCTATGACTCTTAGTTTCCTCCAGGAAACACCCACCTCCCTCTACAGCCTTTGCTCCAAGTGGGCTGTTCCTCACAATCAACTCAATCAGTATGTGGCTTTCCTGTGGTGGCAGTGATAGATCAGGATGGTCATGTGATCCTGAGAGCCAGGTGCAAGGATGCTCTTGCTGGTTGTCTGGGTGGGATGCAGACTCTGTTTTTCCTCTTGGATATGAGCTTTACAGGATTAGGGACTTCTTGGATGGCAGCTATTTTGCAGTCACATGGAGAATGGAGCCAGCTTCAAGGTGAGCCCTCCAAAGACATGGAGATGAGAAAATGACTTTTGTACCAACTTCTGACTGTTTGGAGATTTAGATGAAGCTGGGCATCCATATTCATGACCTGACTGCTTAGTTATTTGATACAATAATCCCCCTTCCTTCCTTCTTTGACTTAAGTTGTTATTAACAGCAGAAATATTTCTATCTGGTACAGCCATGAAAATTAATGGCACTGCTCTTAACATTGGGGATATAGATGGATAGAAAACAGTGTTATGACTGCAAGGAACTCAGTCCTTGAGGGAACACACTCTCACACAGACATGCACAGTCATGTACCTGCACACACATACACACAGTTGCATACACACATTCACACTCACATACACTCACACACATTATTCCAATGTATGAGAGTTATTCATGGAGTGATAATGAAGCACAGGTTGGAGGGAATCAGTCAGAGAAAGCTCCCCAGAAAAGTGATGCTTAAATTAAGGCTATGAGGAAATGTACATTTAAATAAAATTGGCCTGATTCCTACTTCAGTTTTGGTCCCCTAAAAGCCAACCCTGACACAAGGACTTGGAGAAGAGTCATGTTTGTGGAAGGTAATTGTAGGAGGCACAAATGAGGCAGTGGGGAAAATGAGGTAGGATGGAGTGGATTAATGAACACAGATGGACATTGTTTCATAGTGATTCACAAATGTGGTGATTTTACAAAAGAAAGACCCTCTCCCAGCCAAAAGATTACTACATGCTGTATTTGGACACTGGCTTTGTTGAGGTGCTCTGGAGCTGAACCTGTGGCATTTCCAAGATGTAACTGTAAATTAGTATAGGCACCTGAGATTCAGTCCCATGGGTGACTGAGCACCCTGGTGGCAGGGAGGCCAGTCCTCCATAGCTCCTACCTCCTGACTGAACTGTCAGCACTCCTGCCTTGGGGCTTTCCCTTTACACTTGTGCGTTCACCTGTGCTGGAATGGCCCCTGCATAGATGAAGCCCTCTGGGAGGATCAGAGCCATGGAAGGTAAGTGCAGGGGACCTGAGGGACATGGATGGTCTACATCTGTCTACTGTTTGCCATTCTTGATGGTGAGTCACATCCCCACGGTTATGTCCATGATGTCTCATGCTGTTGGGGGGTTCTGAGTTCCTAACTCCAGTGAACCATCACCTCATAGATGTTTCCTTCCATTTGGTGCCACATCAGTGTGGAACTTGGCCAGGACCTGTGATTTCTTATGAACACATATGGGAGGCATCTTGCTAGGGTGTGTCTTGATATGTGTGCTGCACAATATTCAGAAGATGTCAGTGGGAGAGTTTTCGTCTCCACAGTAAAGATATTTAAAATTCAGTATTGCATATTCTTGGTTTTGGAAAGTCCCAGGTTACCACTCTGCATTGGGATCCTGAGGAGCAGAGGTTAAGATGGGTTTTGGGGCAGTGACTTACGTGCTAGAGTGGCTCCCATGACTCTGAGGGAATGAAGAAACTAAGGTGTGATGAAGGGAAAACTAGGCAGAAATGTGGTTCAGTGGATCCCACAGTGAGCTCTGCAATAAACATGACACCCCAGTACTGTCCTTGCTTGGGACAAAGAATTAGGCCTTGGTACCCCTACATCTCAGTCACTGGCTACAGGCTGCCTTGGGCACAGGTAGAGATTTGCAGGTAGCCTGGACTAGGTTCTGGTCTTGTTAACAGGCCATTTCCAGAAGAAGGGGCTGCATTGAGGAGAATGCTTTTCTACAAAAAACATGAAAAATGACATACATTTCAAAATGAAGAGTGTAACAATAGTGATGAAGAGAATGATGAGGTGACATTTCAGAAGTAGAAAGGACAGGGCCAGGTGATGGATAGGATACAAACAGGGGCAGTGAACATTCATGAAAATTCCAGGCTTTTGGGCTTAGATGATTATTTTGTCAATTCTCTTGTCTTCCCCTATTCTTGGAATGTCTACTCTCTCAATATAACAAAAATGGTTTCATGCTCTATGTATTGTTTTGTAGCCTATCATAACATAACATGAACATCTTTTATTATAAAGGTGTAAAATATCAATTTAAGTAACTGCTCTGTGTTTCATTGTATGGATGTGGAATAATTCATTTAATCTCTTCTGATTGACATTTAGGTTGTTTACATTCTTTAAATTTATAAACCATGTTGTTACAAGTGTCTTTAAAGCCAAACATTTACTGAATCTTAAGTCTTATTTTAGGATATTTCTAGGAACGAAGTTGCTGCATTTCTAAGGCTTCTGCTAAATACCAACCAGTTGTTCAGAGGGCGTTATCTCCAGTACTCACAACTCACCTGCCCTTTGATAGGAAGCGTCCTGGAAATACTCCTCTGAAAGCAGCTTATCAGAGGGAGGTTGGTTCCAGTGGCATACATTTAAATTTTCTGATGGCTGCTTCCACTTTAGCTTAATTTTTCCATAGGTATTTGGAGCACTGGGAGACTTTTATGGTTCTGATGAGAAATATTGTCTTTTTCAATCTTGTATGTAGCTATTGGTTTTCCTTTTGGGAAAATAATCTCAAAAATCAACTTCAAAGTGTACAAGTATTTATAAATCAATTGGCAATTAGTAAATTTGTTTCTCCACCCAAACAGTAAAGACAGAAAATTGTACTTCAACAACAATTAAACTAAAATTACAAAACATTAAAAAATTAAAAAATTAAAAAAAGTAAGTGCCAGGATATTTATTGAAAGCTCACCCTTAGTGTCGACAATATGTATGGAATTTTTGCTCATTTAGGAAGTTCCGATTCATCTTAGTAATTGTTATGATGACAGAAGTAAGACCTGACATTGTGTGATAGGTCAGGCACCAGTTTGTATAGACCACTGTAAGTCAGGGGGTCAGCAGTATTCTTGAGGGGCCCTAGTCAGGGTTCTTGGGGAAGGCAGTGTCTAAATGGAAATAGCAGTGTTCAAGAGAAGTTAGCTGGAGTGCTCCCAAAGCTTTTATTTTTAAAAACTTTTCAGAGCTCTATGTTTGCCTTCTGTAGTGTCCCCCTGAGGAATGTGAATCTTGAGACTTCTTTCTGAGCTTCTTCATTATTTCCATTCCACTCCCAGTTAACATTCACTCTCCTAACTTCTGCATTCTGGCCCTGTTATTCTACTAAATGAATGTAAGTCGAGGTAACCAATGTCTTTCCAATTGAAACAGTCAATGTTAGTGTTAAATATTTTTGACCATCTTCACCAGCCATTTTGCTCACCTCCAGCAACCACCAATCTGTTGTCTGTATTTGTGAAATTTTTTTTAGATTCCACATATAAGAGAGATTATATGTTATTTGTCTTTCTCTGTCTGACCTATTTCACTGAGTGTAATGTCTTCTAGATCTATCCATGTTGTAAATGCCAAGATTTCATTCTTTTCTATGACTGCATCATATTCCATTGTGTGTATGTACCACAGCTTTTTTATCCATTCATCTACTGAAGGAACTTCAATTGCTTCCAAGTCTTAGCTATTATATAAATAATGCTACAATGAATATGGAGGTGCCATTATCTTTTTGAGTTAGTGTTTTGTTTTGTTTGCTGTCAATGCTAAATTTTTAGTCTTTGTATTATTCAGCATCCTTCAGAAATGTAAAACATCTCACTATTCCTTCCCATTTGAAATTCTGTACTGTATATCTAATCATGAAACCAAAAATCTAGAACCTATCCTGTAATACTTACTTCCCATCAGCCATCTCACCTGCAAACTCTTGTCTAGTTTCCTGGCCTCTGGACATATGTCTTTCCCACTGGAAAAACCCCAGACCCTACTTGGTATAACTTCTAAGCCAATCTCAATGGTCTATTCCAAACTCTAGACTTCCTTACATTAGCATTAAGTCTCATACCCAAGATTTGGGACGAATCACAGAGTTGCTGTACTTCCATATTGTTTTGAAAAGCTTTACTCTTATTGCATTGGAAACTGGTGAATCAGCAATAACCCAGGTATTCAGCTCACATTAACCACTCCTCTACTGATTCAGCTGGCTAACTCCCCTGAGTTGTAGGACACTTTGGGGTGGGGTCCTTTGTCAAACACCAACACTGTCCATTTTGAACTTCGGGATAGATTGTCAAACTCTGGGAGGATTAGTTTACTCATATACAAATTTAGGCTTGTAAGATTGTTTTGTGGATTAAATGACCTAATGATTATAAAACACATGACTCAGTGTTAGACATGGTATAATTACTCAAGACTTATTATTACTACTAGTGTTATAATTGTTATTATAATTACTAATCCTCTATTTGACTTGAGACTCTGTTCTGAACCTCGGTTTTTGTGACTTGGGTCCTCCTATGGCTGTAGTCTCTGCATCACCTTCATTCCCTATCCAGTAGGAGCAAAACCTCTGGAACTTGGGCTCACTCTTGGGTTGTAGCTTTGGCTAACATCCATTACTGTGTTGTCAGATCTGTAGACTGAACTTCTGGATTGAGTGAAGTATCTGGAACCCATAACAACCTTGGGATGTTTTGGCCTCAGGGCAGTTTGTTCAGCCTAGTTAGTGTACTGGGAACTTGTGCTATGAGTCTACACACTCACCAAGGGGACCTGGACTTTCTTTCTGAAGGGAAGAGTGGCAACCTGGCTTTGCCCTGTGCAAAACATGTTTCCACTAAAATAATGATGATTTTGGAGGACAGAGGAGCAAACTATTATTCTACATGTAAGAAGTAGAGAAGGACTCATGGAAAGGTAGCATATAAAGGGCTCTTAAGTCCTGGGTAGAATTTGGGTACAAGAGGATGGAGGTGCAGAGCAGATCCCAGGAGGCGAGGGCCTGGTCACCACATTTGTACAGTTGTATTTGTATTTGAGTGTGGCCATTCCTGCTGAAAATCATGCTATTTGGGCTGGGCATGACACCTGCCTTCTTCCTCGTGTTTGTGCAGTAAACTGAACTCAAAGATGAGATTAAAACCCATCCAGCTTCACTCAGCTCTGTGACCATGTACCTACCCAACCAAAGGGGAGCTGACACTTGGAAACATGCCCTTTGTTGTAGTGGGTTCAGTGTCTTACAGTTTCCACTGTTTTCCTGAGCCAGTGTCTCATCTCTGTCATTCAATGGAAAAGGCAGAGATATCATCCTGGTTCTGACCAGGCCAGTATGTTACATCAGGTCAGGGGCTGGCAGTTCATAGGTTGTTCCCACACGTGCCCTGCTGCCCATTTCCATTCCATCTTTGGACTAAGAATGATTTATGCATTTTAAATTAGTTGAAACAAGATCGAAAGAAGAACACTATTGCTGACATAAAACTGTGAAATGCAAGTTCCAGGGTCCATCAATGAATTTTGTGGGAAAATAGAGCAGCCATTTGTTTACTGTTGTCTACGATGGCTCTTGGGCTCCAGGGAAAAGCTGAGTAGTGTGACAGACACAGCACATCATGAAAAACCTAAAGTATCTACTCTGGCTCCCCACTGACAGAATGAGTTTGCTGAGTTCTGTCTCAGGTCTTTCTTTCCTTCACAAGACGTCTTGTACCCAGACAGCCATTTCATGAAAGCTATTTTCCTTCTGTCTCTTATAAACAGGACGCCACTTTTAAAGGTGTAAAGCCTGTTTTAAATGATGCTAAACATATAAACATAATGTAGCCAGGCTATAAAAAGTTCACCTGTACTGCTGGATGTCCAGACATAGTCATGTCTGGAGGAAGGGACCAGGACCCACACAGGCCTGCACAGGAGCCCATGGTGGTGGATGATGTGCAGGGTGGATATGACGTTGGGACAACTTAGTTGTTATTCTTCAGCATCTGGAAAGAAATCCTTGCAGGTTTGTTTTTTGGAGCAGTAATGTTTGTTCTACAGCTTTAGTGACTTTGTCTTTTACTAAGCACTGGGATAGTAATCAATGATTGATCAAGTCACCCTGGGTCCATTCTCTGATAGAAACACAAAAGAATCAAATTTGTTTTTAAAATTGGGTCTTCAGAATCAAAGCAAAATAATTAGAACTAAGAACCAAGGCAAAATGTAGAATCCAGTGTGAAATAGGTAGGTTTCTACATCTGTTTTCTTCACTAAACTGAGGTTACCTTTAAGAACCTTCATAATTCATTTCTGGCTCTCAGTACTTACACAGTATTTGCTGAGTCAATAACAGTAGAAGAAAATGAAAAAAAGGAGAAAAATTGCATAGAGATAAAGAAAACCCCTTTTTTTAAAACAGAGAAAAACCGAATAGATATATCATGACATATGAGCAATAGTGTTGCCGTGTTTATAGCTTACAAAAAATGAAACTGTCTTTCTCTCTGACCATTGATGATACTGGGAATGTTGGCTCAAACCAAATTCCAATGTCCTTCTGCAGCATTCTGGTCTCTTGTATAATCAGGGATGCTCTATTGCCTGGGCAGGTGAAGAGATGACTGTCATATTGAATATTATGTCTGAATATTAGGACTGAATATTAAGTCACTCCATTCCAAGGGCTTTTTGGAAAAAAAAATGTTACAGTGACTAGTTATGGTCTGGGCTGTTGAACATTAAAAACATTTTTTTTTTACATCTAAACACTCAATGCAAAGACAATTGGCAAAGTAATTATAGAAAGTGTTTTTAGAGAGCTACTGTGTACCAGATATTTGCAAATCTCATTGTACTTAATCTTCCCCATAATCCTGGGGTGGACTTTACAGATTATGACAGAGACAGAAAGAATTTTCTCAGAGAAGAAAGTGTGTCTGATTCTGTCCTGAAGCCAAGGAAGGTCTCGGAAAAGTCAGATCTCTTGGCAGTCAATGAAAAAAGGCTTCAGGACCGGTTCTTTGTGACATTTTTTGCCAGAGGCACTGGGGAGCTAAGGTGTCAGTAGTTTATTTTTTATTTTAAATCATCACCCTAGGATATGTACATTGATTTTAGAGAGAGAAGAAGAGGGATAGAGACAGAGAAAGAAAGAGAGAGAGAGAGAGAGAGAGGGACATCAATATGAGAAATATCAATCAGTTGCCTTGCACATGTCCAAACATTCCCTGGCCAGGTATTGAACCTGCAACCCAGGTATGTGCCCTTACAGGGAATCGATCCCACAAACTTGGTATCTGGGATCATGCTCCAACCAAATGTGCCATGTGACAAGGGCTGTGTCAGTCTTTTAAAGAAACAATGACGTGAAATGATAGAAAATTCGTATTTCAATAAAGGGAGGAAATTCATTAAATATCAACCTGATAAGTCATTTTTACTTAAAATGCATTATACCACTATTATACACATTATAATGTTCTGTACCTACCTTATTGCTTTATTTAAAAACTTTTGTTGTTGTTCAATTATAGTTGTCTTCATTTTCCCCCATTACTCTCCCTTGCCTTCCCCACACCCCACAATTCACATTCAATCCTCCCCTCTGCCCCATCAACTTTGTCCATAGGTCATTTATACAGGTTCTTACACCTGACCTTTCCTCTTCTGTCCCCCATTATATCCTTCCTGTCTCCCCTCTGTTTATTGTCAGTTTTTTCTTTATATCCATGTCTCTGGTTCTAATTTGCTTACTTGTTTTGTTGATAAAGTTGCACTTATAAGTGAGATCATATAATATTTGTCTTTTACTGCCTGGGTAATTTCACTTAGCATGATACGCTCCATTTCCATCCATGCTGTCATGAAGACTAGGAGTTCCTTTTTTCTTTCTGCTGCGTAGTATTCCATTGTGTAAGCATACCGAGTGTTTTGATTTACTCATTTATTGATGGGTACTTATTACTTCTAGCACTTGGCTATTATAAGTAATGCTGCTGTGACCATAGGGGTGAACAGGATCATTCGAATTGGTGATTCAGGGTTCTGGGTATAATCCTGCAATGGAATTGTCTATTCAAAAGGAAGTTTGATTTTTAGTGTTTTGAGGTAATTACATACTGTTTACACAGTGGCCACACCAGTCTGCATTACCACTGACAGTGTACTACGGTGCCCTTCTTTCCACAACCTTGTCAGCACTTGTTTGCTGATTTGTTAATGATTGCCATTCTGACTGGTATGAAGTCGTAGCTCATTGTGGTTTTAATTTGCATCTCTCTGATGGCTAGTGATGCTGAACATCCTGTCATATGTCTATGGGACCTCTATATGTGCTTCTTAGAGAAGCGTCTGTTCAGGTCCTTTGCCCATTCTTTAATTAGATTGTTTTTCTTCCTGGTATGGAGTACTCTTAGTTGTTTATATATTTGGAAGTCAAACCCTTGTCTGAGGTATCATTGCCAAAAGTTTCCCCAAATGGTTGGTTCAATTTTCATTTTGCTGATGTTTTCTTTAACCATACAGAAACTTTTTAATTTGATATAGTCCCATTTATTTACTCTTTCTTGTATATTCTTTGCTCTTGGGAATTATCAGTGAAAATATTACTGCATGGAATATCTGAAATTTTCCTGCTTATATTCTCCTCTAGGACTTTTATGGTTTCACTACTTATATTTAAGACTTTTGTACACTTTGAGCTTATTTTGGTATATGGTGTAAGTTGTGGTCTACTTTAATTTTTTTTGCATGTAGCTGTGCAGATCTCCCAACACCATTTGTTGAAGAGGCTATTTTTACTCCATTTTATGCTTCTTCCCCTTTTGTTGAATGCTAATTGATCATAGGAAGGCATTGAACAAATCAGTAAGAAAAGAGAGGGCAGAGAAGATGGTGGTGAGGTAGGTGGGAGTGGAGCCTAGTTCTCCTTGTGCCCAGCTGGAATGCCTAGAAGATCTTCTGAGGAACAGAGTAAACAGCCAACAAAATCCCAGTGTATATGGAATTTGGAGGCCAAAAATTGCACAAAACATTAAAAAACAGACTGTGAGGAGATTGAGTTGGGACAGTAAGGTCCCTGGGATCTGTGCAGTGACCAAGGCTGCTGCAGCCCCTGGCCTGGTGCCTGCCACAAGATATGGGGAGGAGAGTTAGATCACCAGCTTCCTCCCCCTACCAGAGCACGGAGGGCAACCCAGCACCAGGAGGGACCTGGATGCTGGAAGTCACTGGTGGGAATAGAGACAAAGTTGGAGATATACAGAGGTGATACACATCCACTGGGAATGTGGACACTGGCACCAGAGAAATTGAGGTGCTAGGTAACACCTGGAGAAGGGAGCAGTTGGGCCATGTTGCACACTGTATCATTTACTTTCACTATACCTCATCATTTAACCTTGCACAAGTGCTCTGTTTTCTGGATTCAGCTCACAATCCTCCTCCCCTCTAACAAAAGTCTTATCTCTCTTTTACCTTTTACAAAAAGTGACTTAGTTGGGTAAAATATCACAGTTAACTCTACACTTATGCAAAGAATCTTCTATCTTTTCTCTACTTGCTGGTACTTTAAATCCCATAAAGTACTCTCCCACTGTGTTAACCCACTTTGCCTAACCCCTGTTAGGCAAAATCACATACAGGAATAGGTGGGAGCTTCAAAAATCAGTATACTCGCTGGAGGAGAAAAAACACCAACAAAGGAACCACCAAAAGGTAAAAACTTAATTACAACAAGTAGCCGACACAAACAGAAGAAGGGGAAAACCTAGAGTGTCCAGACAAAGAGATCAAAGAGACCACACCATGGAACCCCATGGAATTCCTACCATAGAAGTTCACCCTCCAAAGATAGCTAGTAAAGCAAAACATCAGGAAGTGCAGAAACAAACAAAGAGTCACCTAAAATGGAGAGACAAAAGAAAGAACATCAATCAAAAGGAATGGAAGACTTCCCACTAAAAGAGCTAAATGAAATGGAAGTAACCAAACTATCAGATATAAAATTCAAAATAATGGTTATAAAGATAACCATTTAGGAACTCAAGGAATTCACAGACAAGAATCCATCCAGAAGACATAAACAGCCCTGGCTGGTGTGGTTCAATGGATTGAGTATTGGCTTGTGAACCAAAGGGTCACTGGTTTAATTTCCAGTCAGGGCATGTGCCTGGGTTGTGGGCCAGGTCCCTAATTGGGGGCATGTGAGAGGCAACCACACATTGATGTTTCTCTCCTTCTCTTTCTCCCTCCTTCCCCTTCCTCTAAAGTAAAAAATAAATAAATAAAATATAAGAAAAAGAAGATATAAACATTGAAAAATATATGCACCCAACATAGGAGCACCCAAATACATAAAAAAAAAATCTTGGAGGACTTAAGAAAGATATAGACCGCAACAAACTTATAGTACGGGATTTCAGCACCACACTGTCAAAAGTGGATAGATCTTCCAAACAAAATATCAGCAAAGATATTGTGGCACTGAACAATGTCCTAGATCAAATGAACTTAACTGATATATTGAGAGCCTTTCATGACAAAGAGGCAAAATATACATTCTTTTTAAATGCACATGGAATATTTTCAAAGATAGACCACATGATAGGACACAAAACAAACCTCAACAAATTCAAGAAAATTGAAATCATATCAAGCATTTTCTCTGACCACAAGGGGCTGAAACTAGAAATCAACCTTGACAAAAATATCAAAAACATTCAAACTCATGGAGATTGAATAGCATGCTATTAAACAATGAATGGGTCAATAATGAAATTAGGGAAGAAATCAAAAAGTTTCTGGAAACAAATGAAAATGAACTCACAACAACCCAAAACTTATGGGACACAGTGAAGGCAGTCCTGAGAGGGAAGTTCATAGTGATATAGGCCTACCTAAAATAAAATAGAAACATTTCAAATAAACAACCTAACCTTACACCTACAAGAACTCAAAGAACAACTCAGAGCAAGTACAAGGAATGAAATAACCAAGATCAGAGCAGAATTAAACAGCATAGAGACTAAAAGCACAATTCTAAGGATCAGTGAATCCAGGAGATGGCTCTTTGAAAAGGTAAACAAAATCAACAAGCCATTAAGCATACTCATCAAGAAAAAGAGAGAGATGACCCAAATAAACACAATCAGAAATGAAAGAGGAAAGATTACAACTGATACCACAGAAATACAAAGGATTGTAAGAAATTACTATGAAGAACTGTATGCCAAGAAATTTGAAAACCTAGGG
>JAPYXV010003275.1:0-12407 GCA_028533065.1 Trachops cirrhosus
TAGCATAATGCTCTCCAGTTCCATCCATGCTGTCACAAAGGGTATAAGCTCCTTCTTTCGCTCTGCTGTGTAGAATTCCTTTATGCAAATGTACCATAGTTTTTTGATCCACTCATTTGCTGATGGGCACTTAGGTTGCTTCTAGCACTTGGCTATTGTAAATTGTGCTGCTATGGACATTGGGGTGCATAGGTTCTTTTGGACTGGTGTTTCAGGACTCTTAGGGTATAATCCCAGTAGTGAAATTGGTGGGTCAAAAGGCAGTTCCATTTTTAGTTTTCTGAGGAAATTCCATACTGTTTTCCACAGTGGCTGTACCAGTCTGTATTCCCACCAACAGTGCACTAGGGTTCCCTTTTCTCTGCATCTTCTCCAACACTTGTTTGTTGATTTGTTTAGGATGGCCATTATGACTGGTGTGAGGTGATATCTCATTGTGGTTTTAATTTGCATCTCTCTGATGGCTAGTGATGCTGAGCATCTTTTCATGTGTCTCTGGATCCTCTGTATGTCCTCCTTGGAGAAGTGTCTGTTCAAGTCTTTTGCCCATTTTATAACTGGGTTTTTTGTCTTCTTGGAGTGGAGTTGTGTGAGTTATTTATATATTTTGGAGATCAAGCCCTTGTCCAATGTGTCATTGGCAAAAATGCTTTCCCATAGGGTTGGCTCTCTTTTCATTTTAATGTACAGCCAGAGGTTTTGAGGCTTTATTTCCCTGAGCTGGAACCCTGGGTTGCATGGTCTGTCTCGTTCCCCAGTTGTTCCTCCCGGTCTATCAGGATGCAAGTGTGGGACCTCCCAGTCCACCAGACACTGCCTTGCTACATGTCCTCTCCTCCCTGGCTGCCCATCTCCATCCCCTCACCAGTCTGAATGAATATTTCTTCGTTAACTCCTTCGTTGTCAGACTTCCAAACAGCTTGATTTTCTGTCAGTTCTCATTATTTTTTTGTTTTTAAATTTGTTGTCCTCCTTTTGGTTGTGCAAGGTGGCAAAGTATATCAACCTATGCCTCCATCTTGACTGAAGTGGTTGCACCTCGATTTTTTCACTCTTCAATGTATCCTACCCCAAAGTGCATAAAATACTTCTAATTCCTTAGATTGCCTGGATTTACATTAATTAGGGCTTCACTTACATTCAGGTTTTCACTTGGGTTGTAGGCAACCATGTTTAAGGCATACATAGTTCTGAAGTTTATTTACCTGCCAGCCATTTAGAGTTTAATATATAATTTAATCAGATTGTTTTGCAAACTTTGAAATGACACTGAAGAAGACAGAAGAGAGTTGGCCAGGAGAGGAGGCAGGTTATTTGAGGGTAAAGAGTAATTTGGGGGGGATGTAGCACTGAGTCCAACCAACTAGTGGGGACCCAAGTGACCTGGGAGCAGAGGACTTCAGGGCTGAAGGTTGTGGTAGAGTCCCAGAATTGCTATATGGCAAAATATTTCCCAGACTTGTGCCTATATCCAAAGTATGGAAATATTGGGTTGGCCAAAAAGTTCATTTATTTTTTTCCATAAGAGGGCCCTAGTAGCACATAGTTGTCTTGAACTTCACTTGAAATAATTTTGTTAGATTGTATTGTGACAGCTGTCATAACAGCATGCATTTTAAAAACTTATCAAAATTGGTAAATTTTTGTGTAGCCATTTTAATATTGAGTATGGAAGGAAATATGTGATGTGTTTGGCATATGCTTTATTATTTCCACAAAGGTAAAAAGACAACTGAAATGCAAAAAAAAGATTTGTGCATTTTATGGAGAAGGTGCTATGACTGATTGAACGTGTCAAAAGTGGTTTGTGAAGATTCGTGCTGGAGATTTCTCACTGGACAATGCTCCACAGTTGAAGTTGATTGCAATCATATAGAGACATGAACTGAGAACAATCAATTATACCACACGGGAGATAGCCAACATACTTGAATCAAGGTTATTGGTGCAAATGAAAAATGTGTTTTTATTTTATGGAAAAAAACATATGGGCTTTTTGGCCAACCCAATATTTTTCTTCTTCACATTCCTCTTGCATAAGGCAGCCCTTATGCTTCCTGTAACCTTAACTCCTAGTATCCCTCACTATTATTTGACTGTGTGATAGTTAAATAGATACTTGTGGGCTGGTCTCAGAGGTTATATATTTTCTGTAGGAAAATGATTACAGAGTTTTAAAGTAAGCAGCCTATAGTCCTGACCAGTGTGGTTCAATTGGTTGGGTGTCATTCCCCAAAGTAGAAGGTCACTGGTTCAATTCCCAGTCAGGGCACATGCCTGGTTTGCAGCTTCAGTCCCCTAACAGAGGATGTATGAGAGGCAGCTGATCGATGTTTCTCTTTCACCTCAATGCTCCACTCCCTCTTTCCCCCTCTGTTCCCCTCTTTCTAAAAAATAAAATAAAAATAAATAAATAAGTAGCCCACAAATGACATTTTGAACTTGGGATGTGCCTATGCTTATATTGTAGGTATTGATACAGCATGCCAGTATCTTTAAATAAGGAACAAGCAGTTATAACACCCTTTATTAGTGAACTCTCCCCAAATAGAGTATGTCTTGATTTTCTACTACTATTGGCCAAAATATTTTTCTGTATTGTTTTTTAAATGTAATGAAAAAGCAGTAGAAATTGATATATTTTGTATTTTTCAAGGATAGTCCCACGTATTTAATTCCACTAAACTGGTTTAGAAGAATTGTTCAAAGTAAGGTGACCAGCCTCTGAAAATATCTAATCTAATGCTTCACAAAATAAGACTGTTGAATAAATTCATGTATTCTATTTTATAGAACTAGACAGCAATATATATTAGAAATCCTTGCTAGTCATCAAGCTATCTTAAAGATACTTAATTTTTTCCCTAAATACACTACTATTTCTCTTTAACTTATTTGCAACCCTGAGTGAAAACCCCCAAATATGCCTGGCCCAAAATTCAGTACAAAAATTTTCAGACCAGATGACATTTATTCAACATAACCCTTATCCTATCTGACCTTCATTTGTCATTAAATTTAAATCAAGGTTACGACAAAATTAGTGACTTAATCTGAGTCTGCTTCTAAAGAATCACATTATACTGAAGACATTTAAATGCAAGGATTTAAACCAATACATAACCACTCACACACTTTAGGCCTGTCCCTCTCCTTGGTGGGACAAGTCACCATTCTCTCTTATCTGGCATTTTACAATAGCTTCTAAAACTGGTTTTTTTGTTTGTTTGTTTTAACTCTCATCTGCAATTGAGTCTCTACACAATGCTCAAAGTGACATTTTTAAATAAATTAGGTCGTGTCATTTTCTAGCTTAAATTCCTCCAAGCCGTGGTCACTGCACTGAAAATAAAATTCAAACTTTTCTCCACGGCCTATGGAAACTACACAACTTAGTTAAACTCTTCTTGTCCTCCTTCCACTCATTTTTATATGCCATTATTTCCATTTCTCTTTCTATTTCATTTCTGTATCTCCATGTTTCACAAGTAAGTTTAGTGTGTCCCCTATCCAGGTCTTTGGCACTGTGACTTCCATCAGGAATCCTGGGTTTCACAAATCTGAACTCTTCTCTTTCTTTGGGTCTCAGCCATTCTCTGCTCACCTCTGTGACATTGCAGCCAGACTACCCAGTCCCTCTCTGGAATGTGAAACTGTTTTGTTTCCTTCATAGTACTTGCTCCGAACTATAATTATTTTATTTATGGTTGTCTCTCTGTTTGTCTTCCCTTCACACTAGAATTTAAGCTCAACAGGGATCTTGCCTTGTCCTTGGACACCATCCCTGAGAATTAGATCTAATTCTCTAGTGTAGCTAGTAGCCCTCAATTTTCACTAATTCTTCAGCCTGCTTGTTCATATATCTCTTCTTCCTTCCTTGAACATTTTTTTCTAAGCTATTGTTTTGTTCATTCATCAATGCTAACATAATTCATTTATTTCTGAGCCTTACTGACTTTATTATTAACTCTCAAGTGCTTTGTGATGTGAGTTATGAAGAACATCTTATGAAAACAAACCATCACATGTGAAAAAAGCCACAGTCCACAGCAGTGCTGTACACAGTGCCTGTAACAAAGGCTCAGTTGTGCTGTTGCAGGGAAGAGTCAATAATTAGTAACACATTTTTAAAGGTCTCGCTTGCATAATTTTTGTGTCCAGATGTCTATGACATTTGAGTTCTAAAATAGAGTTCCAAATACCACACATTCATGCACATTTTCCAAGAATAATTGGGTGATTTTTGAATCTTTCTATTTAATAAACATCAGGACTAAAGATGAACCACTCCACAATATCAAATTTATTCACTTTAAACATCCATTTTGATGTGGCAAGTGTTTGGAATAAACACAATTAAAAGGGTGCCAGATTGTAAGCCCTTTGAAGTTTTTGTTTATGATATGTCTCTTCCAACTGCTGGTAGTGTAAAAATGGAAAGCAATTTCCATAAAATTCTTCAATTCACATGTTCTTGAGATTAACTATTAACAATTCCCACAAAACCCTTTGGTGGTTCCCCAAAGCTTCAGTATAAAGTCCAAGGGCTCTAATAAGGTGCAAGCTCCATTTCCTGCCTCCAGCCCTGCAACTCAGGCTCCAACAGCCTGCAATCTTCCCAAATTTAAGCTCTAGGAACACGGAACGGCTTGTAATTCCTGGAACACAGTGGAATGCTTCTTGTTTCAATGTCTTTGTGCCCACTGCACCCTGACCTTCCTCTCTCCCACCTGATTACTATACAACCTTCCAGTTCAGGTGCTACTTCCTGTAGGAAACCATCTCTGATACCCTCAAGTTGGGTCAAGTAGTTCTGGGGCATAACTGTCACTGGTCTATTGGATTATAACTGTTTATACCAATTTCCCATAGGGCCATGGACTACTAAAGGAGCTCATCTTTGTCTCCATAGCGTCTGGTAGGAGTAAAATTAAAGTTAAATCAGTTAATAAGCTTTGCATAAGAAAGGTTACAGAAAAGCAAAGGTTAGAGTTCAGTGATTGTTAGGTGCAAGAAAACCTCAATTAATTAGAACCAACTAACTGAATTTACTGGAATTTTTGAAGAGAGAATATTTATACCATTTATGCTTTTAAAAAAATCTCAGGAAGAAAGAAAATGTATTTACCAAGGATCTCTTAAAAATGAATGAAAGAATGAAAAGTCAACTTCTAGGGTATGTCATAGCATATGCAAGATTTTGCACAACCTTCTAAATCTTGTACATCTCTTCCAGGGGGCATCAATACTCAGAGAAATGGGGTTCCTCAAAACTATTTTAAATGATCTTTCATCTTCTAATGTAGCCTAAATATCTATGTATGTATAATCTAATAATGATGCTATATTAATGTTTTTAAATATACATTGATGTTTGAGATAAATAAAATATAAATCCATTTAGAGTAATATTTAATGCACAGAACCAATGTCATTATATGTTTTTTCAATCCACATACTTATATATTTATTCAACAAATATATATTGAGAGCCTCAAATATGCCAGGCCCTGTATAGGCACTGGGAATGCAGTAAACAAGTTAGACATGGCTGCCTGCCCTCAAGATGTTTACAGTCTACTAGGAAAGACACAACAAATAATAACAAATTGGGTGAGCCCCAGGGAAGGTAAAACAGGGAACTACATTAGAAAACAATAGCAGAGAAGGAAACATATTCAAACAAGGCTTTTCCATGAAAATGACTTTTAGACTAAGATCTAAGGTATAAGAAGCAGCCAGCATGAAAAGGGTTGAGGGAATAGCATGCCAGATAGAGGAAGCAGCATATGCAAGGGCCCAGCCAAGAACGAAGCTCCAGTGTTTGAAGAACTGAAGTAAGGCCTGTGTGAATACAGCACACTAGGCAAGGAGTGAGGTGAAGTTAGAGAAGCAGGCAAACCCAGATCACTCGGTATTGTGGAGATATTAGAAGTATGGGATTTCCTTCTAATCACAGTAGGAAGGACATGGAGAGGGGCAGGCTACTGTCTATCTAAATTACTTAAAAAGGCAGGGCTAACTTGTGCTGCCTGCAAACAAGCACTGGTGTTTCTCAGATACTCAAGCAGTATTTATTAAAATATTTATCTTTCAGAATACAGAAAGGATACTGCATACTGAACAGTTTCCCCAAATAAGTTTATTTTGACATAGCTAGTTTACTGTGTACTGATAGAAGCTTGGACCTTCATGTCACCCTTCTCAACCAACCTCAAAAGGTATCTACAGAGAAAAAGAGGGCTATTGAAATTAGGATCCAAAGGGCAACTTTTTTTCTCTTTAACTTTGGAAACACTGGGTTCACATGGCAACATTTTGTCCTGTTGGTTATTTTCTTGGCCATGAAATTTCCATTGGGGTCTGACCTGAGATAGAGCCTAAAGAAGCAGGCTCACTGAAGCCAGAGATGGTGCCACTGTCTGCGCACATAAACTCCACGAGGTCACCTTACTGTTTGCTCTAAGTTTGTTTTCATTGTTTGTTCTCACATGAGCAGAATTTTCGTGCCCTAAGGTGTTCTCCCAAACAAGGGGGAGGCCATGTTTGTATTCCTGTGTTTGAAGGACAATCTCAAATTTGAAGTAAGAATATAGTGATCCTACACATATCTTCTTGAGTATCTATGAGTATTTTATGATTTTTAAGCACCTTCACCCATTGGTGAAGCACCAATCCTGTTAAGTGGAGGCCTTTGCCCTCTGTGGTACTCTGAGAAGAGATTGAGAAATCAGCTGTCAGTGATTTCCCTGGGGTCTCTGAAGCTTTGGTGATATAAGCACTTTTCTTCATTGGGTTAAATTTAGGAGGAAAGAAAAATCTGCTGAGTTTGTGTTTTTTATGGCAATAAGCCAATTTTCCTTTCCATATGCTGTTTGCCCTAGAGCACTGGTAAGGGACCTGGGAATTGCTTCCCCTGAAGGAGAAGCCTTGGTGCGGGGGCGGGGGGGGGGGGGGTGGATGAGTGAGACAGAGTGGTGTGATTAGCTATTTATTCTGATATGCAGAAGAATATAAAAATTGGGACTGGACACTTGGGGATGAGGAATTTCCACGAAGTCAGGCTGTAATTCATGAAAGCAATCGGGTTTTCTTGTATTATTATGCAAAACAGGTTTCTGGAAGATCAAGGCCAAGACCCTCTGAACTACAGTCCCTCACTGAGCTCACACTCCAGTGGGATTTTACACAAAGAAGTGACCCACAGTTTGTGAACTGTGAAGCACTCTGAGGAGGGAAGTAGAGATTACTGTGATAGCACACAGGAAGAATTTGGAGCCTAGAAAAGGGTAGATTTCCTGGAGGAAGTCTTTTCTTAACTGAGATCTAAATAATTAAGACTAGGGCTTCAGGCACAGGACTGGGCTAGAATGCTGAGCAAGGAGGAGGAAAGTTTTACACAAAATATAGTGAAATGGGAGGTGCATTCAGGAACTGAAGGTAATCCAATCTGCTGAAGTGTAGTGAGTAAGTGGACTGGGCTAAGGTTGATGAAGATGGGAGGCTAAAGATGTGTGTATCCAACTATTCGGGGCCTTACAGGACAAGCCAAGATTGGTCTCAGAACAAAGGGGACCCAATAACAATTTGAAGGAGAATGATTAGTAGAGAGAGATTAGGCATCAGTGTGAAGAATACTTTGGAGGGGTCAGAAGGTAAGACAGAAGCCCCATAGGAAGCTGTTGCAATAATGCTAGTGATAGATAATGATGACCTGAACTGAGGTCAGTGGAGTGAGGAGAAGTGGATGGAATTTGGAAGTGAAATTAATGACTTGATAACTGGTTGGAAGAAGGCCCATGTTTCCCAGTCTTCTGGTTTAAAGAGCTGGTGGATGGTGTCTGTTCTCTAGGAGAGAGTGTAAGTCAACTGTGACAGTGTCCTTTGCACTAAGCCAGGCTCTCTCTCCTGCAGATCATGGTGTGTTGAGAGGGAAATTTGGGCAGCCAAAAACACAGCTATGAATCGGGTACCATAGTCACTATCTCCCAAGACAGTCTTGTTTTAAGCTTTATTCTTGATAAATCATCAGGTCTGGTATTTTTTCAGAGACAAGTTTTCTGGTCCGGACCATGAATTATACACACCTTATTCATGACCGATTACCCTTAGGAGGAAAAGTTCTTGTCTAGAACACAAACTTTACTGGTGTTGCAGTCATAAGCTAGAATGTATTTTAAAACCAAACCAAAAAGTTTGTTTGGTTTTAAAATAAAACTAAAAGACCTTTTTCATGTTCACCAATAACTTTACTGAACAACATATTCACTGTTGTGAATATCCACTATCTTCTCCCATCTTTCAGGCAACTTCATAATTCCATCTTCCCAAAACTTTTTATCTTTTTGAGCAACAAACTATTCCAGATGCCTTTTGCAGTCTTCCAGGGAATTGAATTTTTTTTCATTAAGAGAATTTTGGAAAGACTGAAATATATGGAAAACTGTAGGTGCAGTGTCTGCTGAACACAGCAGATGAATCAGAACTTCCCAGCCAAACTATAACAGTTTCTGCCTGGTCATCAAAAAAGCATTCAGTCTTGCGTTATCCTGATGGAAGATTATGGGTTTTCTGTTGATTAATTCTGGATGCCTTTCATTGAGTGCTGCTTTCAGTAGATCTAATTGGGATCAGTACCTGTTGGAGTTTATCATTTGGTTTTCTGAAAAGAGCTCATAATAGAGGACTCCCTTCCAATCCCACGATATACACAACATCACCTTCTTTGGATGAAGACCGGCCTTTGGTGTGGTTGGAGGTGGTTCATTTCGCTTGCCCCATGATCTCTTCCATTCCGCATCATTGTAAAGTATCCACTTTTCATTGCCTGTCACAGTTTGTTTTAAAAACATAATATTTTCGTTATGTTTACCACTTTTTACCATGTATAATGTTCACTTTTTTGCCCAAATTTCTGCTTATGAAAAACCAAACAAACTTTTGGGCCAAAGGGATGGAAAAATTAGTAATAAATAATTTGTTGTTCACTTATCTGAATAAAATTACTGTAATAGAAATTCTAGATTATATCTATCCTTATTGAAAAAAAGTTCCAGTACTTGTTGAACTTGGAAAATGTGTTCATCCCAACCTGTCACTTTAGTTTTTAAATTGTAACCATCAATGATTCTGAATATTCCATAGGGGTTTAATAAGTCATGGACCTGGTTATAGTATTATAAAGTTTTACAGAATATTTTTTCACATAGATATGCTTCTTATAGATGAGATTAGTTTTAGAATATACTTAAGAAAGCTCCATTATATCCTAAAGTGAATAGTTGATTTCAGGGTTATAGAAAAGGAAGATTTTCAGGGTGTCTGAATGTGGTGAAACTATTCTGTGGCTCTATGTTAAAAATCTTAAAATCTGTTTAAATTTTTTTTATCTAAACAACTCAATTATGTATGGACAGCACATCTTCCAAAAGATTCAGCTCCCATTTGAAACCAGTTGACATGTTTCTAACTGAAAACTCTTTTAGAAAAGATAACTTATACAGGCTTCCTGATTATTTCACTTCCAAAAAGATGCATTTCAAAAATGCATTTGAGGATTGGCTCTTTAGAAGCTGGAACACACTTTTCTTCCAGAAACACTGTGATGGTTGAGTTCCCAGGCGCATGCACAAAAGCCTAATTCAGGAACCTACAAACATTACTGAAGAGAGTGGAATAAAGAAAGGCCCCCCTCCCATATTCTACATAAAGAGGAAAATTCTAGAAAACTGTAGTCTGTCTTATCACCTCCTTTTTCCTCTTTCTGTCCTGTGGGTGCTCTCCCAGGACCCCATGCTGTCCCCAGTTTTCACTGCTTCTGTTCATTTTCAGCCTGTTCCAGTTCCTTAAAAATGTCATATTTCCTAACAATTGCTTCTTTCTTTCCTAATAAAACTCCTGTGCCTTCAGTGTAGTTAGCTTACCTTCCCACTAAAACATTCTAATTGAACACCTGTATGTGAATGGCTAATGGATTTTGAATATTTGCAGAGCACATTTTATAAAAGACCCAGAGTATATATTATTTCAAACATTTGTTTTTTAGAGGAAAAACGTAATGCAGCAATAGAAAGGGTGTAAACTCAGGTTAGAACAAGGTATTTTTGGACCAGGGCCTCCAAAGTTTGATTATTTAAATTCCTACTTTTGTTTATTGACAATGTCTGCCTTTACTTTTCAATTACAGCAACAATGAACACTAGCATACTACTTCATGAAATACTCTGATCTGAACCTATAAGATACTATTCCTCTTTAACAGAAAGGAACACTAGCGCTTAGAGAAGCTAAGCATCTTGCTCAGGATCTCCAGTTCAGCCTGGAAGAAATCAAGGCCTGAGACTCAGCTTCTGGCTACTTCTGCTGCATTGGCCTTCTCTCCAGTTCCCACAGTTCCCCAAAGCTCCATGCTGACAGTGAAGGTTCTGGCACCACTGGTAAGGGAAAGGGTATGGAGAGTCAGCAATTTAGTTCAGGACTAAAATCCATCCCCAAGAAACCATCTTTGTCAGAATGTAGACATATCACCTCCTGTAAGAAATGGTTCGTCTACTAATAGCTGATGTAAATGTGAGATGGGTCAGAAGGGATGGAGGAAGGGAGTCAGGAATCAATGGAAAACTTGGCACATTTGAGGAATATATATATACTTTATAGGTACGTGTGTGTATATATGTATAATAATGACTTTATCTTGCATATCAGAGGACATAGATTAGTATCTACCATAATTGCTTTTCAATTTTTCATTACTGATGAGATAATGAAATTATATACCCTGTAAATATCAGTGTTTGAGAAAACACTCAGAGAACAGACACCTGACCAAGTACTCAAGAAAAGGGAAAAAAATAAAATAAAAAGGAGGTATAATTCTAGAGGCCATAATATTCAGAGTTGTAATGAGAATTAAAACCAAGCCTGTCAAAATAAATTTTTTTTAAAGAGTGTGTCTTTGGAAGACAGTGTGTGCTCTGATGGTAAGCTCTGATCATGGCATGGAAACTCTCATCCTGTTCCTGAATGACATGCTTTTAGACCTGTTAGAAGACTTAGGTCACTTTCCTTTTTCTTTTTTTGGTGGGGAGGGGTGGGAGAGGGGAAGCAAATTCAGCTAATCAGCAGTGAAGAAGATTACACAAGAAAACATAGATGCTCGTAGATCCTAGCCACAGCTGTGGGCATGGAGCACTCAGGGGGCTATGGAGGTGATGGCATCATGAATTCTCAGAGCTCTTGCTTTGGCCTGCCTTGGAGTAGAAATGCTCTGAAGAGGCAATAGAGGAAGAGAAGTTTCAAATCATTAACTCTTTCCATGTTAAAAAATTTAAAGAAACACCTGGACTTAAAAATGTTAGGCAAACATGAAAAGTTTGAGTTTTCTTCTCAACCAAGAAAATACTTTGCAACTCTGTAATTGATTAAAGGAAGTTACTAGACTATTGCCTGCATTTAAAAAAATGAGCTATAGTACCTTCTTGTGGGAAACAAAGGGGATTTGTGAAGTGGGTGGAGAGGGTAAGGAGGAAAAGCTAAGGAGGGCTACAGGGGTGAGTTTTTTAAATTGCTGATAATCCATCAAACCTAGGTTAGAGAAAATCTCAACAATGAAAATATTAATTTGTTTACTTTGCACAAAGCCTAGGACTTGAAGTACGTAGATAGGCTAGAGTTTGTCATTATTTGAAAGTGATTGGATCTATCTGAAATTCAGAATCTCCTCAAAGACTACTAAGGTTAAATCAGAGCAAAAGAAGCATTTTTCTTTTGTTTTGTTTTGTTTTGGTCGGTAGACATGTTTGTATAGAAGCATATTTGGATCATAGGGCAGTTCCATTTTTAATTTTTTTGATGTATTTTATTATGTTATTACAGTTGTCCCACTACTCCCCCTACATTCCCCTCCACCCTGAACACCCTCTCCCACGCACATTCCCCCCGTTTAGTTCATGTCCATTTCTGTCCGTGTCAGAAATTCTTTAGCTTCTACATTTTCCATACTATTCTTGCCCTCCCCCAGTCTATTTTCTGTCTACCTTCATTGCTACTTATTCTTGATACCTTTCCCCCTCTCTCCTCCTCCCACTCCCCTGTTGCTAACCCTCCACGTGATCTCCATTTCTGTGGTTCTGTTCCTGTTCTAGTTGTTTGCTTAGCTTCTTCTTGATTTTGTTTTAGGTGTGGTTGTTCATAATTGTGAGTCTGCTGTCATTTTACTACACATGTTTTTGATCTTCTTTTTCTTAGATAAGTCCCTTTAACATTTCATACAATAAGGGCTTGGTGATGATGAACTCCTTGAACTTGACCTGATCTGAGAAGCACTTGATCTGCCCTTCCATTCTAAATGAAAGCTTTGCTGGATAGAGCAATCTGGGATGTAGGTCCTTGTCTTTCATGACTTGGAA
>JAPYXV010003276.1:0-12407 GCA_028533065.1 Trachops cirrhosus
ATAGGTGATGTGTGTGAGAGAATAGAGTTAACCACTACAGTAATAGATTTCAGGAAACTGTGAAGTGGGCTAAGATCTGGAATGGGTGCCGTGAAGTATTAACTATTGTATGTAATAGCTATTATTTACAGTAATATTATAGCAACAATCATATGACAGAATCTATGAAATCTAGATAACAAGAATAGAGAGTATTGAGCCTTGTACTCAGGAATAGAGAGTATTGTACTAATGGAACATAAATGGAGGGCAGTATATTAGCAATACACTATAAATGAGACAACAGGGGAAACCTATCAAATGATACAATATAATCAGCCAAGCAAAGAAGCCTATACAAAAAGAAGAGGAATACCAAAATACTATAAAATTAAAAGGTGTAGGAATAATGAAATAATGATTATACAATTATGCAATTACTTGCCGTTTAAAAAAAAAAAAGAAAAGAAAAAGGAAGGAACCAAGCAGAAGATGGAAGGAAGAAGAGATAATTTTGGAAAGCAAGGGAGAAGGGTCAACACTAGGGTGACAGAAAGAGAAGCATAAAGAATTGATAGATCAAAATATAATACGAATTAAAAGATAAAAGCTTACTTAAAAATAATTAAAAGAAAAGAAAAACAAACAAACAAACAAAACAGCAAAAAAAAAAAAACCCACCTATTGTTGGTTTCAGATTGGTCAAACCGGTTTTTCTAGCTGGCTTCTGCCCACTGAGGGACTACTGGAGACAGTTTTTCTCTGTTCCCATTCAGGACTCAGTCAGCCTCTGGCGTACTGTTCACAGTGTAGGTATGAGTTCTCCCTCGAGCCCATCTGGTGCCTCCCTGAAGGGACCTGTGTGTTGGGGTTTGGTGCAACTATGTGCGTCCTTGGGGGTTCACGCCTGTGTGTTCCAATGTCCCATGGAGCACCTGCCCCTTTTCTGGATTCAGATGTGCACACTCTCTGGATCCCGAGGGGCGCCCACTTCCCCCCCAATTCACATCCTGGGCATCCTATGTCCCGGGGAGCACCCGTGCCTTTTCCTTTTTCAACAGTGTGGTTTCCAAGACTTTCACCAAACCTCGCTCTCTCTGGGTTGGGGGCACGGGCACAGAGGCGGGCGCCTCTGGATGCATGGGGTGGGGTGTGCACTTTCACCAGGGCTTTGTGTAGGTGCTTACAGCCCCTGTGTGGGTGCCTCTTCATCCTCACTCCTTTCTCTCTCCTGTCTCTGTGCCCTCAGGTAAACTGGCCTCCCTGGGTGGTGCTCAGTCCCCATTTGGCCAGGGAGGGAGCAGTTGACCCAGCTGTCTCCCGTGAGCCACGCGGCAGACCCCAGGGTGCCGGGCCTGGAGCTGCAACCCCCCTGGTTCCCCCACTGATCCACGCAGTCTCCTTACCCTCGGGTCTTTCAATGTCCACTACAATTTGCGATCTTCCATTTTCATTTATGTCATGATAATGTTGACTCTTTGCTCTGTTCCTACCCAGAATGGCGACTATTTTTCCCTGGGTGTGGGAGAAGCAGAATCCGCTCCCTCCTACCACTCCGCCATCTTCCCTAAAACCTGAGCATTAATTTAAAATAGAACTTTGTGACTATGAATACAACTTGGAAAGACATAAAGGTTTCCTTTTCTTTTTCTCTTATTGATTCCAGAGAGAGGGAAAGGGAGGAAGAAAGAGAGGGAGAGAAACAGAGAAACAATGCTGTGAGAGAGAAACATCAATCAGTTGCCTCTTGCCCATATCCCCACTGAAAACTGAACCTGCAATGCAGGCATGAGCCCTGACTGGGAATCCAACCCAGGACCTTGAGGTCTGCAGATGATGCCCAACCGAGGCACATTATCCAGGGCAGGATATGAAGGTTTCGATTAGATGTCTCAATGAGATGCCAGTAAAGAACTTTATTTAGTCTTTGTAACCTTTAAATTTCCTTACTACCATAATTCCCTGAGAAAATGATTTCATAGTTCTTTCATTAATGGTTCAAAACATGCAAACTCATTTATGGTAAATCTAGGATTCACTAGACTCCAAAGGAATGAAAGAAAAACCTTAAACTATCCTGTAGTCTTAACATATGTAGAGCTTTGAATAAGGTACCTTTGAGTATAACTTATACGTAAGTTCAAGCCATGTGAGAAATGAGAGATAGCCAAGTATTTGGAAGCAGAAAAGAGATGACCTAGGAACACAACATTTTCTCACCCAGAGGTGGCCACTTGCCTACCATTTGCATGCACAGCAGATGGTGAAAAAACAGTGAGGGTGGGAGTGGCTGGCACTTCATAGACTGCCAGGCTTCGTCTGGGCTCTCGATAAATATTAATTAAATGAACAGAATCCACTGAAGAGTGCTGTCCATGCTGCCAATTATGATAACTAGCCTTTGTTTTATGTATTATTATCCTCATGTAAGCATGATGGGGAAACTTTGATTTGTCTTTGTAAAGACCAATTTGAATACACAGATAACCCAGTAGAGGTGAAACCCAAAGGCACACTGTTTTTAGATCCTACTTTATAAACATATTAAAATCATATCCTAGTAATATTGTGGCTAGCAGTTCATCTGGAAATATCATTATAATATTTTATCAAAATCAATCTGGGTTTGATAGAGACTGGGAGAATGTCAGTTTATCTTTTTTTCCCCCTTGCTTGTGCTGTGGCTGTAAAGAACAAAGAGGAAAAATAAGCCATACACAATTTATTCACAAAGGGGGCTTATGTTCCTGGCATGCACAATCCATGTAATTTAGGAGTTGTGAAAATGTTAACTGGGCACCTGAACTGAAACCATTCAGAGGGATCTGTGTGCCTCTGTTTAGGAAAGAGAAGGTTATAGAGCTGCAGCTGACACATGAAGGCAATCTGGATATCTGCGATCTCCTTAGGGATCAGAGTTGATGAGCCATAAAGAAATTTAGATGTTGAGAGGCACCCCCAAATTAAGGTGTTTTAATTCTACTTAGTATAAAGGGATTTCCCAAGTTAAAGTGTCATAAGAATACATCTTCTTTGTTACAGCAAGTTGCGCAGCTTGTCTGCCTGACTTGCCAGCCTGTGGGTTCAGATAAGGATTCATTAATATTAATTCTCCAGTTTTACAGGCTCTCTTTTTTGGCAAGTATCACTCTCTCTCCTGGTGTGCAATGTCTGAAAATGTTGGCCACTTATTCTGGGAGTCCTCATGTGCTGTCTCAGAAGTTCTCAGTTTCTTTTACTCCAGCCTTCTTGTTAACGGATACACCAGGCAATGTCCTCAGGGAAGGCAACTGGTCACTGGCAATTTCCCAGGATTTATAAAATGGTATTGTTAGGCTCCAGAGTTACCATATGGAAATTATATTCTCCTACCTCCTTTGTGCCCTGTCATTTGTGCTCCAAAGCTGCATGATCAGCTCTTCAAGCCCCTCCTGAATACAGCTCCCTCTCGTTTTGGTTTGTCAGCCCTAGCTCTGGGCACAGGTAAGAAACATTTGGGCTATCCCTCCTTATTTTCAGGAATGAGGATAAACATTACTTCCCCAGGGAAACATTTCCTGACTTCTAGAATGTGTCAGGACTCCTGTATTTATGTTCACATTGTTCTCTACACTTCTATCATGGTAGTTAGCACTTTCGTTTTTATTACTCATTTTGTCTGTCTCACCCTTCTAAAGTCTTTACTTATAAATGTGAAAACATTGTATGTTTAAAATAGATAGTGTTTCTTGGCAGAGTTATTATTGTACCAGTCTAGTATGCACCATTGATAAAAGATTTTCTGAATTTGGGGAGTCAAGACCCCAATTCCCAGCATCAATAAAACATGACAAAAAAGTATTTTTTTTATTTATTAAGTTTATTGGGGTGGCATTGGCTAATAACATTATATAAGTTTCAAGTGTACAAATCTATAATACATCTTCAACAAATTGCATTGTCTTTTCACCACCAAAAGTCCAGTCTCCTTCTATCACCAGATATTTGGCCCCCTTTACCCTCCCCATCCTCTCCCTATCCTCTCCCCATACCCTTATCACTCTTCTGCTGCCTGTGTCTATGAATTCATTTAGTTTGTCCACTTGTTGCTTTCTAATTTATAACCCACATATAAGTCAAATCATATGGCTCCTAATCTTTTCTGTCTGACTTACTTCATTTAGCATGATACTTTCAAGATCCATTCATGTTGTCATAAATGGCAGTATTTCATCCTTTCTTATGAATGAGTAGTATTCCATAGAATAGATGTACTACATCTTCTTTATCCAATAATCTATTGAAGAACACTTAAGTTGTTTCCATGTCTTGACCACCATGAATAATGCTGCAATGAACATAGTGGTGCATATACCCTTGTAAATAAATATTTTCAAAGTTTTCAGGTAGGTGCTCAGGAGAGGGGTTGCTGTGTCATATGGTAACTCTATTCTTAATATCTTAATGAGCCTCCATACTGCTCTCCACAGGGACTATACCAATTTACCTTCCCACCAGCAGTGAATGAGGGTTCCTTTTCTCCACAACCTCTCCAATAGTTGTTATTTCTTGTCTTTTTTGTTAATAGTCATTTTAGCAGGTATGAGGTGGTATTTCATTGTGACTTTGATTTTCATCTCCCTTATAGCTAGTGAAGTTGAGCATCTTTTCATATAACTGTTGGCCATTGTATGTTGACTTCGGAGAAGTGTCTATTGAGGTCCTCTGCCCATTTTGAAATAAGATTGTTTATTTTGATGTTGAATTATATGAGTTCTTTATATACTTTGGATATTAGCCATATATTAGAGGTATTGTTTTCAAACACTTCTCCCAATAAGTAATTTTGAATGAATAAATTCTATCATGTATTTCTGTCTCTCATACAACTTTACTTAAAATCCATGTATAAAACATACTTCCAAGAATACCAAATAATGCAAATATCCGTGGATGATGCAGCCCACTAGTTGAGCAGACACTTAAATTCTAAATCCCAAATTATACTTAAGAAAAGCACTTGAGCCCTGGCTGGGGTAGCTTAGTGGATTAAGCGCGGGCCTGTGAACCAAGAGATCACGGTTCGATTCCCAGTCAGGGCACATGCCTGGGTTGAAGGCCAGTTCCCAGCAGGGAATGCACAGGAAGCAACCATACATTGATATTTCTCTCCTTCTCTCCTTCCCTTCCCCTCTGAAGATAAATAAATAAAATCTTAAAAAAAAAAAAGAAAAGCACTTGAAATTTGTTATATAAAGAAATGAAGCCCTGGCTGGTGTGGCTAAGTAGACTGAGTGCCGGCCTGTAAACCAAAAGGTCATTGGTTTGATTCCCAGTCAGGGCACATGCCTGGGTTGCAGGCCAGGTCTCCAGTAGGGAACCCGCAAGAGGCAACCACACACTGATATTCCTCTCCCTCTCTCCTTCCCTTGCCCACTCTAAAAATAAATAAATAAAATCTTAAAAAAGAAATCAAGATAAACTCCTTCATATACAAAAATACATGAAATATAACCAATATAAAATTATATAATATAACATAATATAATATAGCATCTTTTGTGGGAAAACTGATGAGGTGTGTCACACAGAAGAGGTGGAGATTTCCATCATTAATTCAAACGTTCATATAAGACAAAAGTGTGGTAAAGATGTAAACAGCAGTGAGTGTGTAGGAGTTATGACTAAGGAAGCAACAAGAGGACACAGACATGTATGTATTCATTGAGTTCCAGCCACAGGGAACAGAGTGATAAATAAAATGAGGGAAAGAGATAATCAGTGAGTTAATAAATAAATGAAAAATAGCATTAATGTAGATAATAAATTTTATGAAGAAAATTCAGTAGAGCCACAGGATAGAGCATGTGGTCATTTAGTACAATTTGGTCAGAGACCAACTTCTCTGAATAAAGAGAAGTGAGCATAGAAATGTATTGAAAACAGCATCACAAGAAAGCAAACAGTATGCTGGAGCACATCACACAACACCAGAGGATAAAGGTTATTTGGTGAATCACCTCAGAGAATAACCTCTCTGAGGTTATTTGGTGAATCAGAAAAAAATCGATGACAAAAGTATACAAATTGGATTTATGATAATAACTAATTCATTGATATTCATCTTATAAATATTTATGTTTCAGACAGTTCAAATCAGATACTCTATGTCCTCTGCTAAGCAATTTACATTTAACCATTCAAAAACCCTATGATGTAGTTGGTAATATTCCCTGTTTTACATATAAGGATATAAAGTCCATAAGGTCAAGAAACTTCCCTAAGGTCACAAAATCAACAAATGTCAGTGCTGAGATTTGAATCCAGAAAGCCTAACTACAGAATATATGATATTAATCAGACACATATAAATGGCCTCTAATGCATTTCCAATTTTAATGTCATTTGTGATCATCTAGATACATGGGGAAATATGTATTTTAATATTTGACTTATTCAAATAATCACTCTTTTCTTAATTACTATCAATAATTTGGTTTTCCTCAGTGAAAAGCATTAATAAAATTATTTTGTATTATTTACCTTGTTGTGTCTGTGTGACTGAAATGTTTGTGTCAGAAATGGCTATAAAAGAGCATAATCAATGCCATGATTTCTATTATGCTCACAGTTATTGGCATCATTTGGCCTCATAAAATAATAAAGCTAGCTATATTAGTTGATGTCAACCACCAAGGCCCATAAATAAGTGGGTTGCCTCTACTTTGAGTAAATAAATAATCTATGAATTCATATCAGTTATAACTTTAGTGTTCACTAACTCTTTCTGGGTGAGAGAGGACACTATAAAATATTAATTTAGGGTTTTGTATGTGCATTTATGTCATGTTGTATTCTAAGTATGATTTAAGAAAATATTTCTAAAAGGTTAATGAAAGTTGTATTAGAAAAAAATAGAATCTGCTTATGGTACAGCCACATAAGATGGTTCATAACATATTACAAATAATTTCTGCTAGTGGTTCTGGATCCTTCTTGGAATTCTTCCCTTGGGCAGTGTTAACAACAAAATATCAACACTTAGTTATGAAATTATCCATGGCAATGATAAATAAATAGAGTCAATCTAATTCATGGAAAACATGTATTAATTTTATTTATTAAAACATGTTTGCTATTATTATTAACCACTCATTACTTTATAGGACAATGAATGTCAAACTGGTCCCAAACTAAAATTTTTCCCCAGAACTTTTTAAAAAAATATATTCTACCAAATTTGTTTATTGAAATATACCAGCAAGAATGGCCCCACCTGTTCCTCTGCCACTGACATGTATTTTGCTATGTACAATTTACTCTGTCCAAATGTTTGCCTTCTATCAGACAAAGCTATGGCAGCAGAAATAATGGATTTAACAAATATGCTTTGTAATAGCTGGAAAAATACTGTCTTGAGATCACAGCTGGGAGGGAATTTTAATGCTTGAAGCCACTCCGAATGTTCCAATGGGCAGTGCTAAACAGAAACTTGGTAGATGGCAGATGGTAAATACATTCTCCCCAAATGACAATTACAATTCATATGGCCAGACAGTTCCTATGTCCTACAGTTCCCCAGTCAAATAGACTTCATTCTATAGCTATGCTCAATGAATACATATGATGATCTTTAACAAACACATAATTTGAGCTACAAAAAGTACTTGATATATATAATAAAAATATAACAAGTTTTATAAATTTAAAACACTAAAAAATCTTTTTGATCATGCAAATTATGCTATATTATTTTGGAAAGCTTTTAAGTATTACAGAGTACTCAGTCAACACATTTAGTCTTTTGAAAAAATGTGTTTCAACAATGGATATTAAAACAAATAAAAAATTTTGTCATGTTTGTATGGGTGTTGGAATTAGGAAAATGACTAAGTCTGGATAAGAGGTTATTTTTGTATCAGGCTTTTGCTATGTGCAATTGATGGTTTAGAAAAAAAAATTTGTCCAGAATTTCTCCAGACTGACATAAATTAGATTACTTAACATGTAATTTTGATATTGTTATGGTAAATAGAATTCTTTCTTCTAATGTTTATCAAAATGATTAGATCTTAACCTAGAAAAACATAGTCATTCATTGGTTTTCAAATATGTAACAGACTAAGAATGCTCACAGTATTGGCTAGTTCAACACAAAGATTTTTTAGACTTCAATTTTGCTATGATATTAAAGTCACATTTCATTGTCTGTAATAATCCCTCTGAAGATGGGGATATATACAATGGAAGGTGACACACCCTATAACCAAGGTTGGGACTGTCATAGTAAAAAACCTCCACTTTTCTAGATTGGTAGAATTTCCTATGAACTTTGTTTTCTCCTTCACTCTGAGAGTAGGACTAAGAATTTTGCAAGATCAAATCTTGTTGGAACTTACAAGGTACAGTTTTCAGTTGCTAGATTCAAAAATGAGACTGAGTACGATGCAAGATGACCTTAAATAACTCCAGAAATGAACAGTCACCTGTACACTAATGATTTGCACATGGCACATTTCTAGGTATTGCCAAAGTATGTAATGCAGATCAGAATACACATCCGAGTTTCTCAATTTGTCTACCCATGTCATTATATTAATCCAGTATTTCCCAAATTTCCACAACATGGGCTGAACTTAGTGGGTGGCTTCTTCCCAGGTCTCAGCTGTTTTCACCCATACCAGGACGTACATGGGGACTGACTGGGGCTGGCTGGTCTGGAATGACCTTACTCATAGTCCTGGTGGATGGCTGGCAGATGGCTAGTGCAACAGGGGTGGCCAAGTGACATGTGTCTCTTCATCCATCAGGCCAGCCCAGGCTAATTTTCACAGTTGTTGCAGAGTTCCATGAGCTAAAAGGATGTTTTCTAGTTCTCTGCTTGTCTCATGCTTGCTCTTACCTCATTGGCCAAAACAAGTCACATGGCCAACCCCAGCATGGGAGTGGGAGGGCATTCACAATTATAAGGAAAGGCCACATGGATGTAAGGTGAATAATTTGTGGCTGTTTTTGCAATCTACCATACTAGTTAAACATACTTTAACATGCACACCTGAGCCCCAACTGGGTTTATAGCTTGAGCTATGTTTACTAGAAAACAAGGTCAAAGCTTCCACAGTGCTCAGTTTTAAACAGGTCAAAAATTTGGATAAACCTTTTAAGCTACAAATTTAACATTGATCTAAATTTATTGAGCATCGGCTGTAAGTAAATATCAGCATTTTATCTACATTATTTCATTTGACTGGAAAAACACTCAGTGAGACATCTCAGTGTATTATTAATGAGTATGGGCTTGATGTCAGACTGCCTCTACTCAGTCCTAGTGCATTACTCACTATTCCCTGTGGTATTTTGGTTAAATAATCTTCACAGTATTCTTGTGTTTTTGTGTATTGGTATATTTGAAGGGGGACCTTAAAAAAAGAATTATCTTCTGGCGGGCCGACCTCTTGTAGTGCAGACTTCCCCCACTAGGTGAGTGTTCTAGGAACCCATCTGTGTACTCGCTGGCATTGTTGTAAGAGACTGCATTCCACTTCAGTAAATTTTTTTTGAAGAATCTTAAGATGCATTTGTCCATTTCATGATGGGTGACTTACGAGGGCCCACACACCGAGCTGAGCATTCAGCAGTTTTTGACCAAAATGGCATGACTTCCGTGCCCCACCCTTACTATTCACCTGATCTCACCCTGAGTGACTTCTTTTTGTTTGTTTGTTTGTTCCTTGGATGAAAATAGTCCTCAAAGGGAAACATTTTGCTGATGTGGAAGAGGTGAAACAAAAACAGCAGAAAACAATAAAAGCATCAAAATTGACGAGTTCAAAAACTGTTTTGAGCAGTGAAAAAAATGTCTTGATAGGTGTATTGCATCAAATGGAGAGTACTCTGCATGTGACTGAAGATGAAATATATAAGGGTAAATACACAATTTTTAATAAATAAATTCCAGGGCTTTTTGGTCCCCCTCACTTTGTTAGAAGTATTGCTCATCTGCTTCAAGTCCAAAGGTAATCCTCTCCAATTCACCAGCTCCTGGGCAATGGCAATGGTCTGAGGAGGTACACTGCAGACCATGAGCATTGCAATTCTGAGAACTAGATTGTCTGCATAATTTGGCTCAGCCATCAGAGCAACCACTGAAAAAAACAGTTTTAATAATTCTTGCAATATTTTTTATCTTAATGAGCTTTTGTTGAATGTCCTAAATGGTCATAACATGGAAAAATACTTTTTATTTTCTAAGAGCAGAAAGAAGGCACAAGAAGACGGTGCTCAGGATTTACCAAGATCCAATGTCCTATTGGGATGACCTTCGAGAAGCACTGTATTTGTGGATCTCTGGGGGAATGGGCCACTGAATGCCAGCTCTGCTGCTCCCAGGGGAAAGTCACAGTTGAAAGGGATTCATGGGCACCGATATTCTTCAAGGCAAGCAAGGTAAATCTCGGAACGTGGACATCTAGGTATTAATGTTGACACCCTACATCTGCAGTGGCTGAATAGTGAGGCCAGAGCCAGTGCTCCATGGGGATTAAGAAAGTGGGGCCCATGTCACAGTCCAAAATTAAAATTTACATTTATAAAATTTCTTAAAATAAGTAAAATCTTGGTACAATTTATTATTGCTCCAAATTAACATTCTTCAGGATGGATCTAAACATTATTGTAAATTGTTACCAGGTTTTTCTTCTTTCTACCTGGAAAAATTAACATAAAATATGCTTTTTAAATGCATACAATATGGTTTAATAACTTTTGAGTCTTGTTCCATTCTTTCTCTTCCCTTTAGCTCTTGGCTGACCTAACTGGGATGGGAGCCACTCCCTTCATTTCCCAGAAGAGAGAAAGTATTCACTCTTCTAACACAACAGTAGCCTGATGTTTCCAATCAAATATAAGGACTTGGGATTTAGTTTGAAAGCATCAGCACAGCATATTTAAGTACAGATAAGTTACTCCAAGTGGCACTCTCTGGTTCTTAAAATATATTAATAATACTTTAGAATATTTTCCCAAGTTCAGATTTTATTTGTGTTTTTGACTTATTTAGTCAAATCTTATTTTTTAAATTAAGGTTATTCTTTAATTTTATTCCTGTATTTTTAGTTAGCATGCACATAGATAAAACTCCTTCCCAGTGGCATGAATTCAACTCATTTTGTTGAACAAACGTGGAGACTCTATTTTAGAGAAGACAGTGTCAAGCAGCAGAAGGAAGCAATTGTGCTTTCTCTTTCCTTGCGTAGAATGTCTTTTGTATAATGGATGATCAATAAACAGTTTTTTAATTGAACTGATGTATATTTTTTGTTTATAGTTTTAAAATGGTGAAACTATTATATAGGTTTAGGTAGGCTGAGAGTTTGTACAGCAATAGTTCAGGCTTCAAAGGAGGTGTCACAGTAAAGGCTTAGTGGCCCCAAAATAAAAGTTGATTTCAGGATTCTCCTCCTCTTGTCAGACAAGCGAAGGCTCATGCTAGACAGAGAGAACTGCCAGTGACTCATTGCTCTGGTGAAGGGTGCATGAATATTGGAGAACAAAGTATAAATCTGGGACCATGTGAATCCTAAAGAATAGTACAGATGACACTGGAGTTTTGTTAGCCATATTAGTTAGTACTTTAACATCTAACATACAGTCTTTCATGTTAGTGGATTTGGAGATGACATTCAGAAGTGGATAAGTAAATGGTACTACGAGGCTAGTAGGTTGGATGCAAGGGTGGAAAGATTATGAGGAAAAAGCTGGGCTACCATAGCTACCATAGCTAACCTGAAGACCAGTTGTAGGAATTGCAAAAAGTGAAAATCTTAACATAAAGATGGGTAGATAATTATAAAAAGAGCTTGAGACTTCCGGCCAAGATGGAGGCATAGGTAGACGCACTGTGCCTCCTCGCACAACCAAGATAGGGACAACAAAGATATAGAAACAAAATAACAACCAGAACTGACAGAAAATTGAAGTGTATGGAAGTCGGACAACCAAGGACTTAAAAATAGACGCTTTCATCCAGACCGGTAGGAGGGGCGGAGTCCGGCTGGGTGAGGGACGCGGAGCGGAGAGCTGAGCACCCAGGGCGGCGCGCAAGTCTGCAGCAGGCAGACCCTGGGCGCACAAGCAGCAGTGGCTGGTGGGCCCCAGCCAGGGGGTGGCAACCGGCAGACCCTGCGAGGTGGCCATTGTGAAGCAAGGCACTGCACGCAACTCAGGGTCCCAGCACCGGGAAATAGAGCTTTGGGTCACTGACTGAGAAGGAAGGTCCTACGGGGTGCACATGCCCACCCACACCGGAATTGGTGCCAGAGGGGCCCGGTCGGCTTGCGGAAAGTGACAGAAGGGTCTGGGGTCCTGCAGAGGGCGGAGAGGGTGCCATTGTTCCTTCTCGGACCCTGCCCCCACATACAACATCACAACCCTGCGACTGGGGTGCCCCG
>JAPYXV010003277.1:0-12406 GCA_028533065.1 Trachops cirrhosus
GGTTTTTCTGTTCAAAGAATACCAGGCAGCGGTTCTTTAAAAAATAACAATAAAGTTGACATGGAAGTGTACTGATGTGTTACATCTCTAAGCTATAAAAATTTAAGTTAGAAAAAGCAGAATGCAGGAGAGTATACTATCATTTGTGGGAAAAAATGCCTGCTTATACAAGGTATGGCTCTGCAAGGAGAAATCAAAACAAAGAACAAATAAAAATAGAACAAAACAAACAGTAGGAAACCAGGGTGACAGGCATGCTTTTCTCTGTACACTGGCTATACCTCTTGAATTCTGTACCATGTGTGTAGATTGCTTGTTTGAAAAGGAAGTTGAATTTAAAAGAACTATACCTGCAAAGTGCATGCCAGTTGCCTGATAGCATTCACAGCACCAGACCACTGATTCTATTCCTGAACGTGCACATCATTGGAAAGCTACTTGTTTATGCGTATTTCTTCCCTGTAACATCTCGCTCAGAGGCCAACACATCCTAGCATTCCACGAGTGACAGTGTCAGGAATGAATAACGTGGACGTTAAGTTGAGTCAAATGAAACTGATGTTCCCCAAGGTCCCCCTACAGCCCTATGCAGCCGAGGGTCCATACTTCTCTCTAGAAACTGAGCTCCGTGAGGGACGAGCTGGGCAGAGGCAGGAAGCAGGGCCTCCTGCAGCGCCTCCCGAAGAAACCAATCCTGCCAACACCTTGATTTTGGACTTCTAGCCTCTAAAACCGTGGGACACTACATGTCTGCGGTGTAAGTCCCCATATGTGCGGTAGTTCATCATGACAGATGTAGGAAGATCATACAGCCTACCAGAGCCGAACGGAGAGGCACACAGGCCCCGGCTTCTGCCCTGGGGCAGTGTCCCCGGAAGGGCAGCGTGCAGCGGGCCAGCGTGGGAGTAACTGAGACCAGGGATGTGGAGGGAGGTGGCAGGGGGTGCTATGATGATGTTCTGCTTTGCGTTGAACGGAACCAAAGGCCCCTATGGAGCCAAGGGCCCCTTTATCTGCCAGGCAGGCTGCTTTCAGAGAGGGAGGGAAGATGCATCTGACAAGCCTTGTTCTTTTTCAAACCATGTGGATAATTACTTAGAACTCTGTTTTGTTCGTGGCTTCTGCAGAAGGATTTTGCAGTGATTTTTTCCCAGGCCTATTAGCAGCTCTGAGGTGGAAAATAAAAAGCCTATTAATGCCAGAGAGTGTCACTGGGGACGCTGAAGTGTTGAAACAGAGAAATATCCTTAATTAAAATGGCAAGAGCGAGGGCTTACCTGGGTCTCTAAAATGCGGTGGTGCGGGTAGTTCTGTTCCTGGGGTTGCTCCTCGTCTCTTTGGGGACATACCTTGTTCTGTTGGATAAACTCTTCCAGCCTTAAAACCTAGAACAGAAAAATAGAAGTGCTCAGCGATGAAACCAAGTCATGTCTCCTGGGTGTGGTCACTAATCTGGTAATCCCTTCTCCTGGGCAATCAGTTCTGGGGACAGTGCCCCAACAGGCAAATTGCAAACATGCTTCCAGAAAGGCCATACCTAGTGACCTAGTTGCATCGTCTCTTCAGAGGGAGATGAGCCTGGCTGGTTTGCAGGAGTCCACACTGCCCTTAAAATGATTTCCATACATGTGTCTGCACTAGAGCTGTGGGGGCGTTTTCATTGGCTTTCACACAATTGTACACTCCTTTCTTTGTTTTTAAAGATTTTTTATTTACTTATTTTTAAAGAGAAGGGAGGGGAGGGAGAAGGAGAGGGAAAGAAACATCGATGTGTGAGAGAGACATGCGGGAGACGTGGATTGGTTGCCTCTCACGTGCCCCCCACTGGGGGCCTGGCCCACAACCCAGGCGTGTGCCCTGACTGGGACTTGAACCAGTGACTTTTTGGTTTGCAGGCCAGTGCTCAGTTCACTGAGACACACCAGCCAGGGCACTATTTCTTTTTAAAAAGTTAATTGGTAAAAAAAAAGAAACAATATTTAATAATTATACAGATAATATGAGAGAAGAGTAGCTGGAAGGTGCTATTTAACTGTAATGCCTTAATTATGCTAATTATCATTCACCAACTAATTGTCATGTGTCAATTAGACAGACTGGGTTCCCTGCCATAGAACAAGGAGAAGAACAAGGCCAGTAACCATAGAGGAAACGCAGACACTAACAAATCTTTGTAGAAAACCTAATATTCCTTAGGCACTGTGCTGGGTACGAGGAGGGGATGGGAAGGGCGTGGGTTAGAGAAAAATGGTAAGATAAAGAAATACTGTTCCTGCCTTCAGGGAGCTGTCATCTCATGGAGAAGACAGACACACAGCAACATTCAACAGACATATGTACAAAACAGCATAATAAACGGTGCGTCTGCTCTGTGCCAGGCCAGGACCTAAGCATTTGACCGCACTGACTCTTCCAATCTGCACAGCTGCTATGAGGAGGGTACCACTGGGTGCTACTGCCGAGCATTCACAGCAGTAAACTCTGCCCAGGGGAGTCCGAGGCAGCTTCAGGGCACTGAAGGATGAGTGGGGGCCCATCCGTGTCAAGGGTGAGAAAGGGCATTCCGAGCGGCAAGAACAGCGGGTGTAGTGGCGGAGGGTGGGGAGGGTGTGTGGGAGGACTGAGGAAGGCTCCTTGCCGGGGGCCCATCGTGAAGGAATAGACAGGAGGCGGCAGAGTCCTACGGGGCGGTGGTGGTGAGTTAGGCTGGGTCTAGATCGTGAAAAGCACGGGAGGGAAAGGTTTTAAGGAATGCGGTGTGGGGCCTGGAGCAGATCTGGGTTTAGAACACTAGTTCCAGAGTCAGCTGACCGAGGGGGAATGGGGAGGCCAGGGGACACATGGCAGGCTCGCTCGAGGACCGTCACAGAAGAAAAGCAAGGCCCTGAGAGTGTGTTCTCAGCCTTACAGAATGAATGCGTGGGGAAGAAACATTCAAGATTATGAAGCTACTTATACTACATCTTGCTAAGGTTTAGGAAATATTTAAATGAGTTTTGTGAGATTGTTTATAAGCAGGTAAAAAGAAAAAGAGTCTCAGCGAGCCATTCTGAGGATCTGGACCAAGGCACTGGTTGAAACAGAGGGGAGAGGACCTGGGGCTTAAGTGGGAAAACTCACAGGACTTGACAGCTGATGGGATATGACAGTGGGGCAGGGCGGGGCCTCGGGCTAAGGACCGGAGAGCAGGAGAGGGGAGGTGGTCGAGGGTGGTGCTTCCCTTTCTGGCGTTGGCAAGTGGGTGGAAGGATAGTGATACCACCAAGGCAGCAGAAGAAATGGGGGTGAAGGGCAGGCCTGAGGCACTTAGTCCACAGCCTGACTCCGGTCAGGCCCCGCTGTCTGCATACACTGAGGTTCTGAATGACGCCCAGGCATCGAAGGGGAAGCGTTAGCACAGCGGTCAGCAGTGGGGGCTGTAGGGCCCCGTGACCTGGCTGGATCCGGGATCCGCTTCTCGTTGGTTACCTGCGTGACCTTGAGGAAGTGCTTCATCTTCTCTGTTTTCACTGAGAAAACTTCACTGGGGAGTTTCCTCATTTGTAAACCAGAGATACTGATAGTCCAGTGGTTGTAAGGATTAAAAGTTAATATGTGTAAAAGTGTTAACTGTTAATACTTTCAGATATATTTTAATACTGCTTAGACAGCCCCTTAACTAGAGTAAGTGCTTAACGAAGGCTCACCATTGTTATTTTTAAGGAGAGGGGTTCTAAGGGGCATTCAGAGAAATAGTGAGGGGACGGCCCAGGTGTCAGAAGTAGAACTGGGCTGGTCCCAAATACACATGTGAAGCCTCCCTACCCTCTGCAGAGCATGGCGGTCTGGATCCCCTATGAAGTCTGGCCGTACAGGTCAATGGGGCAGGAGGGGGAAAGGCAGGAAGGGAGGGGGAAGTGCAGGGAGGGAGAGGGAAGGGCCGGGAGACAGACAGAGCTTCTTTGCTGAGCATCCCGCCTTGGGCTGCGATGGAACAGAAACCTCTACGGCAGGGGCCTTCCATCCAGACCTCGCCTCTACAGCCCCTGCTATGTGGAGAGGAAGGCGTGGCCTGCTCACCTTTTTTCTTTTTAAATGGCAATTTGTGAGGTAGACAAAAGGCTGGAGAAAAACAGGAAGCGTGTGCTCGTCCCTCCGCTGCAGGAACAACAGCACAAATACAGTGGCGGCCCCTGGGCTTCCCCTGGTCCTCAGCCTTTCCCCCTTCTAGAGATAACACGGGCTCAGATCTGGTTGTATCATTCTCATGTGTGTCTGAGTGGAACTCCGTCACACGCATTCCTGAGTGCCATTACTGTGTCGCGTGAGGCTCCGTATTTTTCAAAGCTGTCCCAGAACCCATTTCATGGGCTCCTTTGGGGTGGGAGGTGTGAGGGGCGGCAGGGGAGCAAGGACACCTCTTTACATCTCCTTTTCATCTAATCAGGCTCAGGAGTGAACCTGTTTCCAGCCCCTTCTCCCTAGTCACATGGACAGCAGTTCTTTTAAACTTCGACCTTGGTCTCTGGGTGGCCTGGACAGGTGGGCTCACGAGGCAAACTCTTGTTCTTCTGGTCTACATCCAAGGCCTACCCCTTTCTCCCTTGTCTGTCTCCACCATGGAGGCCTGGCAGCTAAATCCTGGCTTTCCCAGGCTGGCCACGCGACAGAGGTGTCAGCCGTGCGAGTAGGAGTCAGCTGGGCTTCCACAAGTGCCTTTGGATGCCTGATGAAGTGGGCAGGCCTGGTCATGCCTGCTCCTCCCTGATTCCTGGTTTAAACTTGGACCTGACAACTGGAGCGGCAACAGGCACTCGGAACTGAGCTGGCCTCTCTATTCGATGCAGCAGGCACAGCGCCCAGGGCCCACGACACTTTTAGAGGCCATGGAATGTTTTAGTTTATTTTAAAATCAGAAGAAAAAAAATACAACCTGGCTCTTTTCATCTTTATATAAATTCAGTCGTAATATATAATTTCTAATTTTTTTTTTTGATAAAGGAAAGAGGCTATGATGACAACTGTATCTAATGCCCACAGATGTGATAGTGAAGCCAGGTGGAAGGGGAGATTGGGAAAATCCAGATTTACCAGGCCTGATATCATTTAGCCACAGAATCAACCAGCCTGCTTCTCTCACGGGAGACAGAAGGGCTTCTCTGATAAGCCTCTATAAACCCGGCGGCTCTCTGCTACTTGCAGCTAAACTGATGCCTCCTGAGACAGCTCTCTTGTCACGCTGAAGTCCTTTTGTTTCGCCCCAGAATGCTGGGTGTAATAAGGTTGGGGCCGGTTCCTGAGTGCTGGCATCTCAGCGAACCAGAAACCCGGGGGGCCCAGAGCCAGGCCGCCCAAGCACCCCACGGACTTGGGACTCACCTCGAGCAGAGAATTCTGGAGTTTCACATTGAGGGCCGCTTTCTCTTCTTCCAGCTGCTTTATTTCATTTTCCGATTTCTTCTTCACTTCCTCCAACTGCGCTTCTACTTCCTAAATGACGATTAGGAGAGTTAGCCACGCAAGGCACAAACCATGGACAGGGCGCACGCTGCCTTGTCCCCGAAGGGGTTCAGAGAGGGTGACGAGAGTCACACAATACTGCAAGCAAACACGAATTAGAGATAGAGGAGAAGGTCAGAGAAGGGTTAAGTCCATACCATGAGATCTGATACACATGGGGAGGGCAGGGGAGACCTCTGGCTTTCGGTTTGATAGCATCAGATAAGAAAAGAGAATGCTTGTTACTGACACAATTCTCTGTGTCCCGTCAGTCAAAAGGCCAACTACATTCTCAGATTCAGGGAAACGTGAAAGGCAGAATGAAATGTAATACTATTTGTCTATGCAACATAATAGTATTTGATGGCAGACAGTGATAAACTAAAGCTGCATGTTATATTGATAAATTCTAGAGCAACCACTAACACACTCTCCTAAAAAAATAGCTAATAAGTCATTGGTGGAGATAAGAAAGGGAATACCAAAACAATTAAATAAATCAAAAATAAACAGAAAAAGAGGTAAAAACAAAGGAGAACAGAAACGGCAAGTGAAAAAACAGCAAGATGGTAGACAATAATAATTACGTTAAATGTAAATGGTCCAAACGACCTCCAATAACCAGAGACTGTCAAAATGAATTAAAGAGTAAGACCAGGTACACCGTAAAAGCACTTTGACTAGAAAGGCACAGGTAGATTAAACGTAAAGAAATGGATTAAAGCACCTGCAAGACTGACCACAAAAACAATGGAGTGTCAATATTTTTATCAAAGTAGACTGCAGGACAGGAATTTTCACAAATGATTAAAGGGCCAGCTCATTAAAAAGACATGATAATCCTAAGTGTGTATAATCTAATGGAGAAGCCTGAATTTATATAAAGCAAAAGCCAAGGAGAAATATAAAATTTGAGATCTCAGCACTCCTTTCTCAATCATCAGCAGCACGAGCAGAAACAGATGAACGAGGAGATGGAAGCCTTGAACAGCACCCCCAGCCAGCACAGCCTCGTCATCACTTGCAGAACACTCGCCTGACGGCAGCAGGCCCACGTTCTCCTCAATGCGTAAGAACCGTCCCTCCAGCTAGACAGTGTGTGGGCATAAAACAGGATGAATAATTGAAAGGGAGTGAAATTATAGAATCCACTCTTTGACCACAAGGGAACTGCATTAGAAATCAATAGCAAAGAGCTATCTGAAAAGCTCCCAATATTAAGCAACGTATTTCTAAATAACCAAGAGTACTTTCGGAGTTGATGGAAATGAGAAGTTGGAAACATTTTTTGTTAGAAAATCATTCCCATTTATAATTGTTTAAAGTAGAAGGCAGAGGCCTAGAATGGTTTGGGGCGACTTCTTTAAGGTTTGACAGTGAGTCTGTTTCTCCAGACACTGAGCTTCTTATACACTGGCTCGAGTCTGGTGCTTGAGGGCCTGTCTTGTTCCTCCTATGAGACTTCAAGTTCCTTGAAGTCATGTGTGATTCCTTTATCTCTGCACTGCTCAAAATGCCACGGGCACCCTCAATAAATGGTAAATAAATAGGGAATGGATAGAGGCAGGTGCGGATCTGCAGGCTGCCCTCCGAGGCCCAGGGTGCTGGGGGTTTTGTTATACCACATACACAGAGGGCAAATCTCAGTGGCTTGGGAGTCAGGCAGGCCCGATTCACATCCAACTGTGTCATCTCTTAGCTGTGTGACACTCAAGGGACTTCACCTCCCAGGCTCCTCATCTGAGAAACAGGAAAACCCCTGTCTATAGAGCTGAGATAAGGATCGAGTCATGGAGTGGAAAGTTGTCTTTCCACTTGCCCTCCTAACATCTGATCCTCCTTTAAGTGTTTGGGAAATGCTTCCTCTGATACATCAGAGTCCTCCTTCCACCATAGAACCTGAAAACTCCAGACCTACTTTCCCAGACTCCCTTGCAGCTAGGCCTGAGCATGCAACTGAGGCTCGGACATGCCCATCCCAGATTTTGAATCAGAAGCCATGGATATGTGCAAGTGGGAGGCAGGCAGATCTGGCAACTTCAGTTTCCAGAGCAGCAGGACACGTCATTCCAGAGCATCACCGACCAGTGGAAATCTGCGATGCTGGAAATGTTCTAAACCTACTGTAGCTAACGCAGAGAAATTGTACAGCACCACGGCCCAACATGTGAGTCTCTAGCAACACACGGCTGTGAGCACTTGAAATGTGGGTAGCTCCCCCAAGACACTGAATTTTACGTTTTATTTAATTGTGATTAATTCGATCGTAAATAGCCATGTGTGTCTTGTGGCTACCATACGAGACAACGTGGTTCTCCGGGCCGTGTTCAGGGCCCGGTATTGGTGGTGTCAGAGGTGAAACCTGAAGGTCTGGGCTCAGAGGTGGCAGCAGGGTGTCCCCATCAGTCTTGCAGTAGATTTGGGACATTCCTGGCTGGGTAGCTGCCCAGTTCCCTGGTCTTCCGGAAAACAACTCATTACTACTTGTCCATGCTTCTGATATCCATGGCTTCTGATTCAAAATCTGGGATGGGCATGTCTGAGCCTCAGTTGCATGCTCAGGCCTAGCTGCAAGGGAGTCTGGAAAAGTAGGTCTGGAGTTTTCAGGTTCTGTGGTGGAAGGAGGACTCTGATGTATCAGAGGGAGCATTTCCTTTCCTCTCCTGCCTCACCTGCCCTGGGTGGGTGTGTGATGCTTGCCACCCCGAATCCTAAGTGATACAGAAGAGACAGGGGATGCAGCAGTATTAGCACAGCTCAGGAGGGACTCAGTAAATTTTCCCATGCTCTCCCTAGGAATCCGTGTAGTCAAGTGCTGATTGTAGCATGTGTAGTCTGCTCTGTGTGTCAAGGTTATGTGATAATAGCATTTAATTCCATGGACGGGGAACCCAGACAAGCCTCCTGGGTCAACTCCAGCCCATCCTCCGTAGTGTCTTCTTCAGGGTAAGGTAGCATGTAGGTACACAATATACCTACAGCAAAGCACTCAAAGGAAGTGTGCACTCTGAACTCCAGAGGGGAAAGTGTTGTTTATTTTCAGCCCATGACCCTAGATTTGGGGCCTCTTCAAGGGCCTAATTTATATAATTTATATCCTCAGTTTATAGAAATTACCAAAAAGTAAAAAGCAAACCACACAGCTGGAACCCCCAAACCCAGGAGGAAACACAATGTATTTCCACGTGATTCATTTCCCAGACTCATGCCCCCTGATAAAAGCTGAAGTGGGATTTCTACACCGAGTCAGGCTTGGTTGATAGGTTACCAGGGCAACCTGCAGCTCTGGGAGAGCTACTGAACCTCCCAGTGACTGTGGCTCGGGATGGAAAGACTGTTCAGCTGGAGTTGGGAATTGGATTTGTGCGACCAGCCACAGCTCATGGGGAGAAGAATGCTTTCAGTTCAGCTGCTTCCTGCTCAGCACAGGGGCGGGAAACCAGGGGCCCTGGAGTCAGGCTGTCCGGCTTTCACACTACCTCCACCACTCACTGCCTGTGTGAGTTGACACAGAACCTTTTCTCACCTCTAGAACGGCAATATGAGTGCCCATTTTTGTAATATTGCTGGGAGGACTAAATGTGTTCCTAAGAATAAAGTGCCTTGTAAGTATAAAGTATACTGGGTACTAAAAAATATTATCAGACATGATGTCTTGCAATGCACATGGTAACTAATCACAGCCGCTGTTTAATAGAACTTTTACTACGTCCCATGCACTGGGCTAAGAGTTTATAGATAATACGATACTCAGTCCACATAATTAGCCCTCAAAGTGTGTATCCTTATTTTAGAGTCAGGTTTCAGAGAGGTTAAGTGACCTGTCCATGGCCATGCAGCTGGTGGGAGAGTCAGGACTTGGACCCAGGACTAGCCTGGATCTTTCATGAGTTCATTTATTTACCCGACACACGTGTATTGAGTATCTGCCACTCTTAGCCATCACATGACACTGCAATGCCAAGTGACATACGACTATCTTCCAGGAGCACTCAGAGCTGGGGATGTGGGCTCTTGCGTTATAAAGAGGCTTTGCTGTAAGACGTGGTTCCCCGTTATCTGCAGTTTTGCTTTCTGTGGTTTCAGTCACCCACGGTCAACTCCATTCCAAAAACACTACGTGAAAACGTTCAGAAATAAACCATCCCAGTTTTAAGCTGTGCGTCTTTCTGGGTAGCGTAAGGATATCCCCACCACCCCATTCCGCTCTGCTGGGACGTGAACCACCCTTTGTCTAGTGTCTCCGCACTGTGCAAGCTCCCCACCCCCTAGTCCCCTGGCAGCCGTCTGGGGAATGAGATCCACCGTCTTGGTGTCACGGGGCTTGTGTTCAGGCGACGCTTATTTTACTTAATAGTGGCCCCAAAGCCATTCACATAATTTCTATTGTGATAGCTGTGCTATTATATCATGAGTTATTGTTGTTAATCCCTTACCATGCCTCATTTATAAATTACACTTTACCATCGGTCTGTACGCCCAGGAAAAACATAGTGCATCTAGGGCTCAGGACTACCCACGCTCTCAGACATCCACTGGGGGGTCTTGGAATGCATCCCTCGTGAATAAGGAGGGGAATGATTGTAATTCAAGCATCACCTATGTTCACAATAATATTTACACTTCACTGTTTTCCTAAAACATTCACATATGTTATTTGCTTTCCCCGGCAAACAGGACAGATGAGGCTTTGAATTCCCCCTTAGCAGAAAACCCCTGCTTTGGTGAGAGGTCGGAACGGTACTCAGGGGCTGAAAATCTTCCCCCACATTGCCAGGCGGCAGACTGATTACCTGCCTCTATGCAGTGCTTAGAAAGCCCCAGCTTAGAAAGGCACTAGGACGTGCTTTGCAGCTATGCAGAGAGGCGCTGTTACCATCGTGTTTCATGCCCGAGGAACCGGAGGCTCGCACAGGCTCTCTCCGAGGGCCCAGGTTAGATAAGGGCTGTGGACACAGAGCCGCAGGCAGGGGGAGCTGGGACCTGAGTCCAGGCAGTCGGCCAGGCCCAAGTGATTGCTTCACGTTCTTTCTCTCTGACTGTGCTGAGTGCAGTTGCATTTTCCTAAGGTTGGTGCTCAGGTCACACAATTCCGCCCCCTGTCCATGACCCCAGCCCATGGTCTTAGGGTGTCCCTCTCTTCCAAAGACCCCAAACTCCCTTTGGACAGAGAACTAGCTTGCACCTGTACACAGGAGGAGCTCAGTCAAGGTTTGAGGGAGGAAAGGAGAAAGAGGAAAGAAGGGAGGTAAAGAAGAGGAAGCAGAAGAGCGCAGACGTGGATCTCACCGTCCGCAGCCTCTTCCTCTCGGCCTCCACGGACGAGCGGACCGACTTGATTTCCGCCGTGTGCGTCTTCACCAGGTCTTCCAGGCGCTTCACCAGCTGCTCTTTGAGGTGTTTCTTCTCCTCTTCTGTCTGGCGTTTGATTTTGCGAAGGTCCTCTTCGTACTGTTGCTTCATGTGTTCCGTCTCCACACGTGCCTCTTTCTTGGCCTGTAAAAAGAGCAGGGAACGACCATTTCTCCTCTGTGCAACCTTTACCGTTTCTGTGTTGATTTACAGCCCGTTCACAAGGTGCAGTAAACTTTACGAGACTGTGTATTTGATATTTGCCAGAGACTTGACTTTATGCGCCATCGGAAAAGGGCCCTTTGGAATAGCGTATCTATTGTTACAGGATCAGATACGGCAGGGTTTCTAAAAAATGCTTTCTTAGTTTTGGCAGGGAATGTTCAGCGGGAATCCTAAGCAAGTTTCCAGTTTGCCAGGAGTCAAAGATAAGGAGTCGGGAGAATTCTGCTACATTCTCAGCTTCCCAGTTTCAAGTGACATGAAGTTGGGGGGAGGTCAGCTGGAGTTCAGACCCACGCACCCACCCCTGGAGCCACAGCACCTGCTGCTTCCAGGTGAATCCGCTGCGGTTGCAGATGGAGCTCTACCAGAACCGCACTGCAGCAAAGCCTCCCATGCCTGCCCCACGCCCGGGACGCGCCCTACCTGTGCGTCTGTGCCTCCTTTCATGCACAGACATTCCTTGGGGAACTTCGGAGCCTGCTGAGCACGGGGACCGCGGGATTCCAAGTCATTCGCTTTCCCTAAGACTTCATTCTCTGCAATTCGCTCTGTCTTCATGTCATCTAGAAGCAAAAGTTCCAACTTTGGTTGGAATGCCCTAGGCCTTGGCCTCAGTCTGAGGTCTTCTGCAACCAGGTCCCATTCTGCTCTGATGATTTTGCCCACCACTCCCCTGTGTATCCCTGCTCTGTGGCCTCCTGGGCCTCCAGCACAGTCAAGGCTGTGATTGTCATCTTTGCTCAAGCAGCACCCTGAGTTCAAAGAGTGCTCTCCCTTCTTAAACTAATCACCTCTAATTGTGTGATTGTGTTTTCCACAGGTTAAAAAAAATTGAGCATGATCCTAGAGATACGTACATTCAAAGGGTTTAAAGTGAAGGGAATTGAAAAGATAAGACAAAAAATAAATATTACCAAAATTGCTCCTTTTCTTCCCATATTCCCCGAGGTCCTCATTCCCTGCTTCTGAGCCCGCTGCCCTGACCCTCCACACACCGCTGTTCCAATCCGAACCTCTGCTCCTCTGCACCTCTCCAGCCCTCGGTGACTCCTTCTCCCCCTGACACTCACTCTCCTGCTGCCCGGGCCCCGTCCAGGACACCAAAGCATGCTGGGGGCCGTAATGTAACTGTGCTAGATGCTTCCCGGAGGCAGAGCCCCGGGTGCGTGCCTGTGTTCTCTCTCCCAGTGTCAAGCTGGTCACACTGTAGGTAACAAGCACTTCCTGATGAGGGAGCCCAGCGGGAGGCACTTTGGAGTCAGATAGGCTTAGATACCACCACCAGCTCCAGCCGCAACCAGGCTGGTTGGCCTTGACCTAGCCATTTAGCCTTTCTCAGACTTATTTCTTC
>JAPYXV010003278.1:0-12404 GCA_028533065.1 Trachops cirrhosus
GGGAGGGCCCCTGTGGTCTCCACGCCGTCCCGTGGTGTTCCAGCGCACTTCAGCGGGGACCTTGCCGGAGCCGCCCGCGACGCCGCCACGCTGACGGCTCCCGAGCACGCGCAGGCAGGCCGACCCGGCAGCCGGGGTGCGTGAGGGGACCGCAGAGCACAGTCGCGCTGACGGGCGTCCCCAGGGCAGCTGGACGGCTTCGCTCCGATCTCTGGATCCGTGCACGGAGCGGGGGCTGCGGCCGGGCGTGCGCAGGTGGGACTGTGTCCCAGACTCCTCCCCGCCTCAGCCGCTCACTGCTCGTGGAACCCCCGCCAGGCGGCCTTGCTTGGCGTGCGAGGCTCAGAGTGCGTCGCTGCCCTATAACCCGGGGGGCGGGCACGCTCACGGAGGTTTTCAGGGAGGATTTCCAGGCCAAAGAGTAAATACTTAAAAAAATTTGTTTAACATTGTTTATTTATTTATTTTTAGAGAGCGGGGAAGGAAGGGAGAAAGAGGGAGAGAAACATCAATGTGTGGCTGCCTCTCACACACCCGCCACTGGGGACCTGGCCTGCAACCCAGACATGTGCCCTGACTGGGAATCGAACCGGCGACCCTTTGGTTCCCAGGCTGGCACTCAATCCATTGAGCCACACCAGCCAGGGCTATTTTTAATGTTAGTAGATGTTGCCATATTGTCTCCTCTTTCTCCCCAAATCTGAAACACTTCATAATTCCTCTGAGAACATGAGTACTCTTCCTCTTACGACTGCTGGATTCTAAGTTTTTGCCAGTCTAATTGGTGTAAAGGAATACTTGCTGTCATTTTTTAAAATATATTTCATAGATCATGCTATTACAGTTGTCCTATTTTCCCCCCTTTACTCCCCTCCACCTGCAGGCCCCCCACACCCCCCCCTTAGTTCATGTCCATGGGTCATGCATGTAAGTTATTTGGCTTCTCCATTTCCCATACTGTTCTTAACCTCCCCCTGTCTATTTTCTACCTACCATTTATGCTTCTTATTCCCTGTACCTTTTCCCCCTCTCTCCCCTCACTCCCTCCCCGCTGATAACCCTCCATGTGATCTCCATTTCTGTGATTCTGTTCTGTTCTAGTTGTTTGCTTAGTTTGTTGTTGTTTTTTAAAAACAATTTTATTTATTCATTTTTAGACAGAGGAGAAGAGAAGGAGAAAGAGAGGGAGAGAAATATCAGTGTGTGGTTGCCTCTCGAGTGCCCCGTACTGGGGACCTGGCCTGCAATCAGGCATGTGCCCTGACTGGGAATCGAACTGGCGACCCTTTGGTTTTCAGCCTGTGCTCAGTCCACTGAGCTACATCAGTTAGGGCTTTTTTGGTTTTTTTTATAAGTTCAATTTTTGATAGTTGGGAGTTTGTTGTCATTTTACTGTTCATATTTTTTATCTTCTTTTTCTTAGATGAGTCCCTTTAACATTTCATATAATAAGGGCTTGGTGATGAACTCCTTTAACTTGATCTTATCTGGGAAGTGTTTTATCTGTTTTTTTACTCTAAATGATAGCTTTGCTGGATAGAGTCATCTCAGATGTAGGTCCTTGCCTTTCATAACCTTGAATACATCTTTCCAGCCTCTTCTTATCTTCAAAGTTTCTTTTGAGAAATCAGCTGATGGTCTTATGGGAACTCCTTTGTAGGTAACTGTCCCCTTCTCTCTTGCTGCTTTTAAGATTCTCTCCTTATCTTTCATCTTGGGTAACGTAATTATGATGTGCTTTGGTGTGTGCTTCCTTGGGTCCAACTTCTTTGGGACTTTCTGAGCTTCCTGGACTTTCTGGAAGTTTATTTCCTTTCCAGATTGGGGAAGTTCTCCTTCATTATGTTTTCAAAATAGTTTTCCACTTGTTGTTCTTCCTCTTCTCCTTCTGGCACCCCTATAATTCATACATTGGAATGTTTAAAGTTGTCCCAGAGGTTCCTAAGCCTCTCCTCATTTTCTTGAATTGTTGTTTCTTCATTCTGTTCTGGTTAAATGTTTCTTTCTTCCTTCTGCTCCAAACCATTGATTTGAGTCCTGGTTTCCTTCCCTTCACTGTTGGTTCCCTGTGCATTTTCCTTTATTTCACTTTTCATAGCCTCACTTTTTCCTCTATTTTGTGAGCACACTCAACCAATTCTGTGAGCGTCCTGATCACCAGTGTTGTGAACTGTGCATCTGGTAGGTTGGCTATCTCTTCATTGCCTAGTTGTATTTTTTCTGGAGCTTTGATCTGCTCTTTCATTTGGGCCATTCTTTTTTTGTCTTGGCGCATCTGTTTTGTACGAGGGGCGGGACCTTAGGTTTTCACCAGGCAGGGCAACTACATCTCTGCGTTCTGGTGCTGTCTGAGGGGGAGGGTCCCAGAGGGAACACTGCCTCTTACTCAGCTCTCCGCCAACTTTCAGTCACTTCCCCACTTCCCACAAGCAAATCGGGCCCTTCTGTGCTGATTCCTGGGTGGGTGGGCTTGTGTACGTTCTAGGACCCTGTGGGTCTCTCCAACGAACTCCTGTGAGGCTGGGAGTTTCCCTGCAGCTGCAACCCCCAGAGGTTTTTACAGTCAGAGGCTTGGAGGCTTTATTCCCCCACACTGGGACCCTGGGTGGTGTGGTCTGTCTCGCTCCACAGTGGTTCCTCCCGGTTTATCCACACGTGAATGTGGGACCGCCCAGTCTTCCAGCTGCTGCGTCGCCGTGAGTCCTCTCTGCCCGGCTGCCCGTCTCCACCCCTCCTACCAGTCTTGATGAGTTAATGCTTATTCTTTAACCCCTTGGTTGTCGGACTTCCATACAGATTGATTTTCTGGAAGTTCTGGTTGTTTTTTGTGTTTAAATTGATTGTTGTCCTTATTTTGGTTGTGCAAGGAGGCACAGTGTATCTACCTACACCTCCATCTTGGCCGGAAGTCTGAGACTTACTTATTGTCGTTTAAGTTAACATTTTCTTACCATTAATAAATCTGGGTATCTTTTCATAATGGGTGTCTTTGGCCACTGAACAGGCTCTTCTGTGAATTGTCTATTCATAGCTCTCCACATTTTTCTATTGGTGAGTCTTTGTCTCTCAGTTAACTTTTGAATTTTATTTTGACTTAGTGACGTGTATCGCAGCTCATTTTAAACTGTCGATATGAGCTCACTGTTTTGTGAGGAGGACACGTACACGTTCTAGGTTCTGAGCGGTCACTCTTTCCAATACCTTTCCAGTAAACCTCAGTAGCCGATGTCATACGTCACGGCCGGGTTTTCTGGTCAGAGTTTTGTGTCTTACACCTGATTTCCTTGTTCTTCTAGGACTCATTCATCACCGGGGACAATGCCGAGTTCTCTCGGTTCTGTCTTGCGACAGCCCGGGTGTCCGCGTCATTGACGGAACGGTTGTTCCCTCCCGTCTGGTGGGGTCGAGCACCTCCGCCCGCACGGCCTCCGGCAGGTCTGTGATGCGCCGCCGGCGCTCCGTCCAGCCCCGCTGTCCAACCCCCACCCCGGTGCCCTGGGCTCAGGCTGCGCTGCTGTCCAGACCCCCCGCCCCACCGTCTGACCTTCAGAACCTTCCGGACTGCTCTCCCACACCTGGTCTTCACGGAGCATTAACGTCACTCTAACCAAGTGAAAACCTCACCTCCTACTTGGGATTGATTTAAATTGCGTCGAATTAATTTGGGGAGGTAGTGGTCACTTCAGGATAATCAATCTCCTCATTTAAGAACCTGACAGTTGATTTCCTGGTGTGGATTTTGTTGTGTGTTGTCGCTTTATAAGGTTTTACGGATTTCGTCTTGCGGTGTGCCTTTCTTCTCTAACGCCGTCCCTAAGGGTTTTACCGTGCTCGTCCCTGTGGTGACTGTAGCTTCCCCCCTTTTGTCCTCTTTCATTGTTCAGCTCTTACTGCCTGATGGAGGAAAGCTATGAATATTGTACATTCACATGTATGTGCCAAGATACTAAGTTTTACAATGAATTCCAGTGGTTTTTAAATGCAGGCTCGTCGGCTTCCCAGGTGATGAGCGACACTCGGCGGGCAGATGAGCCTTTGGTTTTGTTCTCCCCAGTGCGGGCACACATCAGTTCGCTTTCTTGTCCTACTGAGTTCCCTGAAATTCTCTGAGACCGTGTGGACGTGGGAGGCTGGCCCTTGTGGGCGTCGCTTTCTAGCTCCTGATTTTAATTGGCACGATTTCAGCCCTGGCTGGGTAGCTCGGAGACTTAGAGCATCGTCCCAAACACCGAGGTTGTAGGTTCGATCCCCAGTCAGGGCACCTACAGGAAGCAGCCAGTGAAAGCGTGCATGAGTAGGACAAGTTGGGGATTCTCTCTCTCTCTCTCCCTCTCTCTCCTCTTCTCCCTCCCTTCCCCTCTCTCTCTAAAATCAATCAATAAAAAAATTTAGAAGAGTTTTACTATTTGACCATTTAGGAGAACACTTGCTCTTGGATTTTGCTGACTAACCGATGTTTGCATTGTCTCCTCCTTTCTACTTTACCGAGAGACGGCACTAGGATTCGGTGCTGTGTCTGCAGACGCCTCTCAAAGGTCGGTCGGGGTGGCTGCTCCCCGGGTGGCAGGCGGCGTGGGTGGCCCCTCCACCCGGAGGTCCCCTTGGGCTCCGCCCGGCGCGCTGTGCCGTGCTCTCCTCTCGCTGCTGTGCCGCCATTTCATTTGTGAATCTCGCACTCGTTTCTCAGTGAGGTCAGCCCACGAGTCCCTCCGTTCCCTTTGTTGGGGTCGGTGTTCAAAGGTGGGCTGCCTGCGTAAAGCGAGTTTTCTCTGCTCTGAAATAGCTTACGTAGCAACGTCACGTCCTCGTCAAAATCTTTACTGAGCCCCGGGACGGGGCTTCGCCAAGGCTCCCAAGTTCTGTGACCAGACCGCAGCCTGGAGCCGGCGAGCGGGCACGGACGCATGGAGCAGACCGCCGTGCAGCCTCTCCCTGTCTTCGGCTCTGCCCGGTTTCTGCACGGGCGTCCTCCCAGGAGGAGAACGCCTGTTAGGCTGCCCTCCGACCCCGTCTTAGAACCAAGCAGAACTGGGGTCCAGCGCAACCTGTGTTTTAATGAACCCGGGGCACCCCCAAAACACTGCGAGGGCACCCCCGCTCCCCGAGCCGGCACCGTCGGCCGGCGCTGCTGGGTGCTCAGGCCTCTGCCAGCCTCTGTGGGTGGCGATGGGAAGGGGACAGAAGGGAGGCCGTTTGTTATTATTCCGGCTCCGTGTCCAGCGTCTGCGGCTGCTAAGGTGACTTTCTGGTCCACAGCCCCACGGCCGTGGTTTTATTAAAACGCCCCGTGGTCCGTTTTCAGCTACGGTGTTTCCATCTCGGCCTCCCGCCGTGTCTCCGGTTCCGCGGATCTCAGCTCTCCTCCCAGCGGTGTGCGGGCCAAGTGCCGGGCGCCCACCCCCACCCCCGCCGCCCCCTAATGACGGGTTCACGGTCCAGGCCGCGGGCGTCGCCCCGCCCGCTCAAGGGCAGCCTCCGGAAAACGGCTCGGCCGGGCCCGGCTGTCGGATGCTCCTGCTGGACATTCCGAGTTGTGAGCGGATGGGGAGCCGGATGTAACGGTGATGCGTGGTCTTCCCTTACAGTCGGGGCACCGGCGAGGCGCCAATGGCCAGGTCTCGCCCCCGCTGAGGCCCATAAATAACCGGGTGCAGAGGCACAAAGAGGGGGAGGGAGGCCTGCACTGGGGGCGGGTGTCTGGGCGAGGCCACGCCCCCTTTGCGCTCAGAGGGAACACGTGGCCGAGGTCGGAAGGTCAGAAGGTGACAGGGACCGGGGACACGGGGGCATGTGTGAGTAGATCTGTGTCGGCCCTGGCCACCGCCTATTTGGGGGGCTGGCATCTCAGCCCCGCGCCGCTGCAGGGCCGGGACATCCTTGGGACACCGGGGTCACGTGGGTGGCAGTTCCTGTGCGGATTGTCACAGCAGCAATGACCGACCTTTGACCCTGGGTGGGGTTTTGGGAAAAGCGAAGGATCACGAGGAAGGAAGGAGACTGGGGTGGTGGCTGGATTTGGGGTTAAATGCAGGATATGACTATAAGTGGTGTTTCTTTTTTTCTTTTTACTTTATTATTTTAATCCTCACCTGAGGATATAGCTTTATGGATATGAGAGAGACAGACAGACAGATATCCATTGTTTGTACCCTGGTCAGGGATCGAACCCGAGACCTGGGCACGTGCCCCATGGAGCCGAGCCACCGGCCAGGGCCACACATGTCTCTGACGGTGGCCCTGAAGGCCTTCCTCCCAGTGAGGACGCGGTGGCACCAAGTGCAGAGCCTCCTGAGGCACTTTCTGTCCCGAAAGCTCCAGGTCCCCGTGGGCACGGGCTGTCCTCGCCGGTCAGGCTGCTTGGCCAGCTGTCTGTCCCCAGAGGGGGGGCCGAGATGTCCTGGGGGCCGGGGGCTTTGTGCTGGTCCCGCAGCCTGTGGCTCAGGAAGACAAGGAGGGCAGCCGGCCGCCGCCCCGGCCCCGTCACCTCAGACAGACGCCAGGTGCAGCCCTGTCCCTTCATGGGAGCAGTGGCCGAGCAGCTGGGTGTGCCCAAATGAGGCCGGGGACCTCGGGGCCGTCTGACAGTGACGCTCAGAGGGGTCCCCGCCCCGTGACGGGGCAGAGCGTCGGGGGAGGCGGTCACTCAGGCCCGCGACTCGCCTGTGAGCCTCAGTGCCCGGTTCCCTCCTCTCAGGACCCGTGTCCGCCCATCCGGGAACCGCGCTTCCAGCGTCGGTGCCCCTGGCCGCACCGTCCTGCCTGAGTTCCCTGCTCTGGAAAGGCCTCTCACGCTTCCCAGGTGGACGCAGGTGCGGGCCAGCGCCGGCCTGCTCACGCGTTGCTATGGAGACCCGCGCACCACGGATGCCGAGTGCCCGCTGCAGAGCGGACACCGGCGCCGAGGCAGAAACCGGTCGCCTCCTGAGAAAGGGCAACCGGGGAAGGCTGTGTCCGCGGCCAGCGTCCTGCACGCTGCGGCTGGAGGCTCCGGCCTCGCCCGGAGCCAGACGGGCTTTGCGAGGATGAGGAAGGAGGGAGCCACGGGCCCACGGCTGCTGCCTTTCCTGGGTTCTTTTTTTTTTCCTGAGAATTCAAACACCAGCTCTGCAGAGGGCAGCCCCTCCGTGTTGCACCCACTCTTTCCCCCTCGGCCCGCTGCCCCCCACCCCCTCTCCCTCCGTCTGTGGGACGCCTGTGGGGCCCCCGAGAGGCAGAACGATGCGCCGAGGCCCGCAGAGCTGCCCCAAAGCCACACTCCTTCCCGGAGATGCAGCCGTCCGCGCGACAGCCCGGGGTGTCTGAGGACACACACCCTCCCTTTCTGTCCTTTTTCTCCCGTTTCTCCTCCTCTTTCCTCTCTCCTCCCCTCCCCCACTCCCCCTGTGGCCTCAGCACTTCAGGTCGGAGCAGGCAGAAGGAGGGGACAGTGCGTCCCCACCCGCTCTCCAAGTGGGGACGATGGCAGGTCTGCAGTCCCCTGCCTGCGAACAAAGGAAAAGGTAGCAAACGCTCGCTCTCTGTCAAGAAACCTGGCCGCCAACCCCCCACCCTCAAGCCCCCGCCTTAGAATTAGACACTGACACCCCCCCCAACCCAGCAGCGAAGCCAGCGTCGGCCACGCCATCCACACTCCTTAATTGCTAATGTTTCCTTTCTGATCGCTAAAAAGACTGTGCACATTAAATAAAAGGAGATTTAATTTCTCGTTTAAATACAGCTGCCGGGAGCCTGGCGCACCGCACAGCTGCCTCGGGGCTGGCACGGGGCCACGGCAGCGGGTGCCTCTGCGACACAGGCGCACGGGTGCTGGGCGTGTCCGGGAAGCGTGGCCACCGCGGCCGGGTCCGCCTTGCGGCACCCGCGCCCGCCGGCCCCGCACCATCGAGCCCCGCCCTTGCCAGCCGCGTTCTCCCCGGGGGAGCACACGAACCCCCGTGTCCACCCCGCTTTCTGCTCCGGGCAGAGTCTGCCCCCAGAGCTCTGTGGCTGGCTACGATTCTCTCTCTCTCTCTCTCTCTCTTTTTTGGAAGAAAAGAACTGATCACATGTTTTTATTTTGAAAACCACGAGAGCCAGATTTCGGGTTGGCGTCCCAGGGAGACGCGGTCCATCTGGGTCTGGGTCCGAGGGGGGTGGGGAGGGGGGCAAATTGCTGCCCACGGGGGTGTCGCTCCTGCTTCGCTTCAGGCTGAAAATAATCTCGGGAGACGGAGGGGAAATGGGAACGCCGGGAGTCTTCAAGGACAGCCCGGCCGCTCGCTGTGGTTCCGGAGCTCTCCGGGGGCCGGCGGCCAGTGAAAGGAATTTGTTTCCGTTGGGTCGCCGGCGGGCAGGGTCCCCGAGGCCCTCACGGTGGCGGATGAAGGCTGTTTTCTTGTGAGGACTGGGCGTAGGTCACGCCGGGCCTTGCGCACCCCTCCGCCTCCGCAGGGAGAGGGTCATGGTCTCCTCCCTGCCCCGAGCGGGCTCCGTGCCCCTTCATCCCTGCGACAGCTCCAGGCCCCCAGACGTGGCCCCGCCGTCCACCGTGCGGACCCTCCGATGAGACCCAGGCGGGGATGCGGGACCTGGGGGCCGCCCTGCGTGGGAAGCGGCTTGCAGGGAGGGAAGCAGAGAGTGATGGTCAGGGAGAGGGCCGGGAGAGCTGTCCCGGTCCAGCCACCGTCATGTCTCGGCCTCTCGGCCTCTCAGCAGGGCCGTCGACCCTGTGACCTCGCTGTCGGGCAGCCGGTGTCTTGTCTGGGGGGCGGGTGGGGGGTCACCAAGGGCCGGAGACGGGAGGTTTACACAGCCCGGGTTTCTTCCCCGCCCGCCCTGGAGGCTGGAGGCCGAGACCCAGGGGCGGGCGGGGCTGCCTCCCCCGGGGCCGCTCTCCTGGGCGTGTGGCCGGCCGTCCCTCTGTGTGCGGCTGCGTCCTCGCCTCCTCTTCTTACCAGGGCACAGCCCATGGGGTCAGGACCCTCCCCCGTACGGCCTCACGGCGCCTTCGCCTCCTCTTCAGGGCCCGTCTCCAAACACGGTCGCGTTCTGAAGTCCCGGGAGGTAGAACCCCTGCATCTGAACGTGGGGGGCACACGCAGCCCATCGCGCCAGCAGGGCCCACGGGGAGCTGAGGGCGAGGATGAGCTCCCGGCCGGGGCGAGGGTGCGGTCCGCCCGAGGGCGGCGGACCAGTCCCACATCCCGGGTCACGTGGACCCAGCCTGCCTGGTCACTGGCCTCACTGTCCCTCCACGTGGGCTGAACCCGTGGCTCGAGGAGACACGGCGGCAAGGGCTGAACCGAGCGCCGAGGGCGCTTCGGGCGGAGGCGGGGCTGGGGCTGAGAGCCCAACGTCCCCGGTCCCACGGTGGCCTGCCTCAGGAGGGACACAGTCGGGGGACAGCACCTCGAGGGCCACATCCCGCCCCTGCCGCTTTAATAAAAACGTGTTATCGGGACACAGCCCCACTGACCCACTACCCTGCCCTTCCTCGGCCACCACGCGGAGTCCAGTGGCCGTGACAGAGACCCCGTGTCCCACGGACCCAAAAACGGTTGCCGCCGGCCTTTCTTGCCACACAGCCGGCAATTCGATCCGGGACACGGGGTTTCTGTGGGGAGGGCGCAGTCTGGGAAACCGCCTTCGTAAGTTCCCGTGGAACGTCCAGGCGTTTGCCGTGACGTGCGATGTTTGTTTGCTGTCCGGGTGGGCGACAGAGGCAGCGTGAGGGGCCACGGGCCCCAGACCGTTGCCCCGAGATTCACAGCCACGTGTGAGCTTCCACCCCCGCCCGTCCACACCAGCCTGGGGCGGGGTCCCTGGGCCGTGTGCCTGTTTGGAGGCTCGAGAAAAACAAGGGTGACAGCAGGCAGCCAGGGACACGGGGGCGAGGGGGACGTCACACCGTCCAGCCTCCTGCACACCGGGATCCCCACGGAAATGCCGGCGGGCACAGGAACTGAATCCTGACACCGACATCGAACCCGCGTCTCATTTCTTGCATCATCCACAACCTACCATGTTGGAAAATAACGAATGAACCCATCTTTCCACGTTTCTTATTCACCTACCACGTCGGAACATTTAAGAGAAGTTGCCAAGTGGGGTCCCTGTGTCGTGCGGGTCTGGTCCCACGGCTGCGTCTGGGGGAAGAGCCCCCAGGCGTCTCCGAGAGAGAGGGGTCACAGACGCTGTCTGCCCCCAACCCCGCCCGGAGACGGCATCGGGTCCAGCCCCCCCACACACACCGCCCGGGGGAGTCACCCCACCTGCGACGTGGCCGGCGGCACCCGGAGCTCTGCCGGAGCCCGGCCCACGGTGGGAAGGGACTGCGGGACCCAGCGGGTGCCCTGTGCCTGCTAAGGGCCCCACGGCCTCGGGCACACCAGGCGCTCCCGCTCCAGCCCGAGAGCCCGGGGAGATATTGGAGGCGGGGCTCCAGGCCCGTGGGGGCAGCACTCCTGGGTCGTCCTTGTCCCCGAGCGTCGGTTCTGTCTGCGGCACGGCAGAGGGAGCCCTGTCACCGTCAGCATCCCCCAGACCCCACGCAGTGAAGCCCCCTCGGGGGAGGCGGGACGAGGGGTGGGAGCCCCTGCACTTGTCCTGCCCCCCTGGGTGGCCGGAGAAGGCGATCCCTACCTCCCTTCTCCTGGGCCGGGGACAGGGGCTCCGGGCCTCCGTGAGTCCCGAGGATCGGGCACGGGCGGGTTCCCCTTCCTCCAACGTCGGCAGATGTCCCCCACCGAAATTCTCTCAGGAATTGCTTTTTTCGCCTGACACAGCCGGAGGTTTAACCCTGCTTCTGGGCCCGCCCGTCCGGCCTGGGGTCCGTCACACGCGGGGCCCGGTGACACCTCCGCCCGCTGTTCAGGGCCTTGTGGGCGCAGACGGTGTTGGAGAGACTTCTCCCTCGTGAGAGCTCCACCCCAGGGCCCACCCGCAGGGACCCAGAGGCGGCCAGGGCCACCAGCCCATCTGAGGGGACAGGCCCCTCCTAACGCCTCCCTCCCCTCCCTGCTGCCCGCCCTGTGCTGCGGCCTGCCAGGCCCTCCCCTCGTGGTCTGAACGCAGCCGGAGCCCCCGACCGAGGCCCTTCTAGCTTCTACGCTCAGCCCGGGCTCCAGGCCTCAGGGCAGAGCCCCCCCCTCAGTGGCAGGCTTCCTGCCAGCCTGCGCCCTCCCGGCCCCGAGTCCCCACCCCCAGGGCCTGTGCGTCTGCCCCTGCAGAGCGAGGAGCCCAAGTCACCCACGGGAAGGGAGGGAGGACATCGGCGGGGTCGGCAGGGTCAGAGGGCAGCCGGGAGGGGCACACGGCTCCCCGAGCCCCCAGGCAGCACTCCCGTGCACACTTCTCCACGGCTCTCAGTCCCTCCCCTGCCCTGACGCCCCCAGCCCGCTGCCTCGGGGCGGGGGGTGCCCGAAATCCCACAACGTGCAATTCTACTTCTGAAATACTGCCCTCAGCGCGACCACTCGCTTTGGAGGGGGTGTCATGTTCTGTCGGAGGAGGAGGGAGGGCAGAGTGTGAGGACTGTGGAGGTCGAGGGCTCAGCGGGGTGGGGGCAGGGGTCCCAGGGTCGCTGGGCCACAGGGGCAGACGCTGGGCATGCTGTGGCTCCTCTGTGCTCAGGAGCCCGTGGCGTGAGTCGTGTGCTCTCACCACGAACCATGACCTTGGCCCCAGGACTGAGCGGGGGGAAGGTGAACCTTCCTGGGTGGGCCCTCGCGCCCTGTCAGGTCAGTGTCCCCACGCCACGGGCTCCCCACAGGCACGGGGTAAGAGCCACTCTGCCGGTCGCCCGAGCTGGACCCACATCCCTCCAGGTCGCCCGTCTGCCCGGCCTGCCTCAGCCACCTTCCCGAGTCCAGCTGGAATGTGTGCGTGGTCTCGGGGACAAGCCACTGCACCCGGACCCCGAGTCCCCGGCTGGCTGGGAGGGCCGTCTCGGCTGTGACCGCAGCCCCCAGTTCTGCAGGGGTCACTCCGTTCCCGCTGGCCCCTCAGCCCAGGGCCCTGCCTCCTTCTAGCTCCCGACCAGCGCTCTCGTCCTTCCGACACGCGGGCGGGGCGCCCTTCCCTGGGCTGTCTCAGCCCGTCCGCCGCCTCGTTCTCCCCCCTCGGGCAGCGCGCCCTCCAGTCAGCCCCCGGGGGGCTGCCCCTCAGCGTCCGCTCCACGGGGCGAGTCAGGGCTTTGTCTGTGGGATCCCCTCGGGAGACTCGGGGGTCCGATTTGTTTTGTCTTCCGTTTATCTTATTTTTTTAATATATTTTATTGATGATGCTATTACAGTTGTCCCATTTCCCCCCCTTTATTCCTCTCTGCCCTGCACACCCCCTCCCACCAGCATTCCCCCCTTTAGTTCATGTCCATGTGTCGTAAGTTCTTTAGCTTCTACATTTCCCCTACTATTCTTGCCCTCCCC